>JAJJMC010025232.1:4220064-4238836 GCA_023531435.1 Papaver californicum | reverse complement strand
AAAAAAAAACGATGGAACCAAAAAAGGTTCCATCATTTTCTTCGTTCAATAAAATTACAGATGAAAAAAAACAATGGAACCAAAAAAGGTTCCATCATATCAGAGATGAAAAAAAAACTGAAGCATGTGATAAACTATAAAAACTATTTTGGTTCAAAAAATTAATAAAAGCCTGTAACTCTGACAAACTTAATCTAAAAAAAAAAACATGAAACTCCTGCATCAAATTAACATGTTTTACTGAAATAAAATATAAAAAAAAAAAAGAATAAATCGAAACATATATTAGTATAAACGAAAACTGAAAATGAATTGTAGTCGAAATGATTTCAAATCTAATGTGCAGGGCATGTCCTTCGGTTATGGGTAGTCAAAACATGGCAGCTACCACAAGTTCTCATCTTCTTATTGGGAACAGAACCTGTATTAGGAATTCTCTTCTTCTTTCTTGGACGACCTGGTTGTGGTAGAACATCAGGACCAAGAACAACATATTTTGGAGAGACGATCGCAGGCTTTTCAACTGTAGGGACAGGATTAATTGCTCTTTCATACGATTCACGGTAGGACTTTACTGTAAAGTAGAATTCAACATACTTATACGGATCTTCTTCATTTATCATGATACAACAGATAGAGTGGGCACAAGGGAAACCATTAATTCGCCAGCGATTGCAAGAACATGTTCTTCTTTGCAAATCAACCTTTTGTGTTAATGTCGAATGAACTTCAAACACATATTGTGACGACTTGGTGAAATTGTATTCATGACCGTGCATCTTGTTGTTGTAGAGCTCAATTTCAAATTCTGGACATAAAGTTTCTCGCCACTTCAATAAGGTTGCACATTCCTCACGATGTACATACATTTGATTCATAAGCTTCACTCTGATTTCATCAACCATGATGGCTATAGGCTTCTCTCTCTCTTCAAGGATCCAACTATTGAAACTCTCACCTACATTCGAACACAACCTACCATAACGACGACCCGGGAAATAAACACTTGCCCATTTATCAACATGAGCTCTAATCAAATAATCTTGTAACTTCTGATTTTTAACCTGCAACAACTTCTCCCAGTTTTCTAAAAATTCTGTATGTGTATTAGCATATGCACATTTTTCAAACAGTCCCAGCACATAATTATTATAAACCTTATTGTTAGGGCTGTACATGGCCGGTTTCGGTTCGGTTTTGTGCCAAACCAAAACCGAAACCGGCAAGGTCGGTTTTTCAAAAAAGTTTCCATGCCGTCCCGTTTACCGTCGGTTCGGTTTTACTTCGGTTTCGGTTTTTCTCCGGTGGTTTTCGGTTAACCGGTTGCTTTGCCAGTTTCATGGAACTGACAATGAAAAATTCAAAAAAAAAATCAAAAAAAAATCATAAAAAAATCATAAAAAAATAAAAAAAAATAGTTCTTGGCTTAAACCATCCAAACACATATATCAATAATGTTCTTGGCTTAAAATAGTTCAAAAAATTCCAGCAATTGCAGTAACTTTGCCATCCATTCAGTAACTTCTCTAAGTCCACGATGCCAAGATAGAGCCACAACATATATCTCCATCCTGTTGCAAGTACTAAGAACTGCAGCTTCTTCAATATGATGCAAGCCACAAAGTTCTCCAATGGCACGAGGCCACTCAGCTTCTGGAGACTCCCATAATAATGTTAAAAGACTTATCTTGTACACAAGCCAATGCAATGAATTTATAGAAATAAGTTAAATTGTATTCGTTGTTGGATGCAAACAAACATGCTGACAAGGAAGGTTTCAAGTGTATGGACAAATCTAGTAGTTTAAGAGCTAAAGTGGAAAGAGGAAGGAGTTGCTGTACATATTTAGAGAGATGAGAAAGAAATAAATGAAATACCTAGCTGGTTAAGATCATGGAGCACAGACAACTGTTTTTAGAGACATTTTATGGTAAACTGGTAGTGGTTTGACCATAACAAAACATAAAGAGAAGAAATCATCTCACACTGTCAACAAGATACACCTGTTGAGAAATGAAAATAGCCATAAATTACTGTACACTGATTGTTTAAAATGAAAGTAAACCAAAATTGTCATTTTACTGTGTACCCTGAATCATCCTATAAGATTTATGTCAAAAGCACCTATACAAATGGTGGATTTAGTATAGACTGCAATGTAAAACACTAGACAGTTAATGATAAGCCATAAATCAAAATATTTCCTTAAAAACAGAAGTCAATGATTAATTCATGTGGAAGAACATGTTGTTAAGAAAGAAAAAAAAAGGGTCAACCGTGAATCCAATAAACTCTGTCAGGAAAGCTCATTCAATTATATACAGGGTTCAGGAAAATAATTAAAACCCTAACATGAAACCAACTATAACATGAACCAACTCAAACTTAACCTGAAAGTCTTTTACAAAAAAAAAAACAGAAAAATAATTAGAACCCTAACAAAAACTATTCATACCTGATTAGTCTGAGAAGAAGTTGCTTCTGAAATACAGGGTTCAGGAAAATAATTAAAACCCTAACATGAAACCAAGTATAACATAAAACCAACTCAAACTTAACCTGAAAGTCTTTTATAAAAAAATAAAATAAAAAAACAATTAAAACCCTAACATCATACAATTCATACCTGATTAGTCGGAGAAGAAGTTGCTTCTGAAATGGAGAATGAATCGGAGGCTGCTTCTAAAATCGAGAAATCTGAAACCCAAGGGAAAATGGAAAAAACTCAGAATCAAGATGAGAAGCTCTGAGAACTGAAAAGTTGGTGGAGGCGGAGGCGTAAGTTCTTTGTGAAAACTAAAGAGATTAGGGTATGGTATGCTTTATATATCAAGGGGATGAAGGGTCTAGATTAGATCTATCAAAATCTAGATGAACGGCTGTCATTAGTCGGTTTTCCATGGTAAACGGTTCGGTTTTTGGCTCAACCGAAAACCGAAACCGTGACTACCGGTTTTCCAAATATTTTTCCATAACCGTTCCATTAGTAAACGGTTCGGTTCGGTTTTGGGCCATTCGGTTCGGTTTTGGTGGGTTTCCGTGGAAAACCGTTACCGTGTTCAGCCCTACTTATTGTCCTTAGGCAAGTATGTATTGATATTGTTCTTCATATGCCAATAACACAAACCAAAAAAGGTTCCATCATTTTTTTGGTTCAATAAATATTCCTGATAAAAAAAAACGATGGAACCAAAAAAGGTTCCATCATATCAGAGATGAAAAAAATACTGAAGCAAAAAGAATGTTTAAGAAAACTTATCGTCATTACCGGTTAAACCTGTTGCTGCCATGATATGACCAAGGTATTTGCTCTTCAAATGGTCTGCATCAAGGAATAATAAAGGACGACAGTAATTGAATCCACGAATACATGCGCCGAAAGAGATAAACAATCTCTGAAATTTTTGAGTCCCATTTTCAACTTCCAAAACAACAAGAGATCAAGGATTGGTTTCAGGCAATTTGTTACTCAAGAGATGGAAGCTTATTAAAAAGAGTAAATACAACAACCGATAGGAGATCAAAATCACAATTGATAACCTTTTGATGATCACCAACTATATGGAAAATTTATATAGAAAGAACTGAGAATTGACACCACCTTGAACATATACTACCCTTCAAATCAAAAACAGATGCTTGTAGACTAATACGAAACGATAACGTATCCTCTTTGTGAGATATAACCACAAGAACAGATTCCATAATCTACAAAACAAAGTATGAAACCAGAAAAAGTTTCACTAGTATGAATATAAACAACAACAACAATAAATTTTTGAATAAGAACATAAACAACAAGAACAAATTTGTTAATCTACAAGACAAAAGTATGAAACCAAAAAAGGTTTCAGTAGTACGAATATCAACAACAACAACATCATAAGAATTTTCAATAGACTTGAATAAGAAGATCAACAAAAATAAATCATAAAAACAAATATATCAGAGTTTCATAATCAACATAAACTCTAAATTAAAATTGAATTTTGGTATCAGATGAATGATACAACTAAAACAAAAGCTTGATCCGAATAAGAATATGATCAAATTACCAATATAAACTCGAAAATTAAAACATAAACAAAATCATAAAATCAAAATTACCCGATTTTTTATTGGACTACAAGTAACTTGTGTTCTTTTCTTCGATTAAAACGAAATCTGATGAGTTTTTGTCTTCTGATCTTCGATTAAACTAAAACAGAAACGAAATCTGAAGCTGAGTTTTTGTCTTTTGTACTTCGATTAAACTAAAACCAAAACGAGAATTGGGTTTTTGTCTTCTGTTCTTTAAGTGAAAACGAGAGCTGCGTTTTTGGAGAAGATTGAGAAGAATAGAAGATTTAATTTCTGGAATCACGAAGAGAAGAACAGAAAATTTGATTACAGGAATCGTATCTTGCAGAAGAGAACGAAGAAATACGAAGACACGAAGAGAAGATTTCCAAAAAAAAAAATCAACTAATGAATATGCCTGAAGAACACACGAAGAGAAGAAGAGAATGATTTCCAAAATTTTTTCCTTTTAAAACGGATATAATATATAAGGAAAGGCAGTTTTGGAAATTTAAAAAAGACTAAAAACTAAATTTAATCATTATTAAGGGAAATGGGGTTTTTGAATTTTTTATTTTCCAAATGGTTTTTGTTTATAAAAAATAATATGAGAGGTTTTTTTGTATGGGAAGTTTGTTCACCTTGGTTTTTTATACCAAGTTATGTTTACAAAACCTTTTATCATATACGTAGTGTTGATTTTCACAGAGAGCAGGAATGCAGGATGATGGAGGGTGTAGTACACTTAGGTTTATTCATAGTTCAACAATGCCTTGACTTTCAATCCTGATCACGTCTAATGCTACGCATCCCAAGCCAAGAAACATAGACAAAGATTTCAGCTTCTTTGTACGTTTCTTTCACAATTGGCAATCTTTTTTTTACCTCTATGGCTCTAGGTGCTAAAGGCCAAAAAAAAAAAACAATTTTATATTTAACCTGGCTAAATTGAGGCCCGGCTAGTTTAGTTAAAAATTGAGGCCTGGGTAGTCGAGGCTTCCCTAATTTTGAATTTAACCTGGCTTAATTTTATTCAATTCAGAGACTAGGATAAGTATTTTGGTCAAAAATACCAAATTATCCTAGTTAAATTGGGAAATACTCCAATTATTTAAGGTCTAGTCAATTTTATTCACGTTTATAAACTACGATACAGAGTGTCAAATTTGGTCAAAAAATACCAAACTTCCATCTAATTGATCCTAGCACTAAAACCATAAAATAAATATAAAATCTTTTCTATTTTTATCCACTTTCCAAATCATAAAACCATAAAACAGAACAATTTTATATTTCGTCTCATCTTTTCAAATTCAAAAAACCTAATCTAATATTTTTTTCATCATTTTTCAAGATCTCTATCCCGATTCGATTATCAAAATAATTCTTTACAGACTCGTTTTATTAATAATATTTTTCATTGATTTATACGTTCAAAAATTATCTTTTGGGAATTGAAATTTATGAAAACTAACCTGAATCGGTCGATGTAGATCTGTCGTATCCACCGATTCTGGTTATGTTCTTCGTGTCCATGAAGAACATGCAGGCAAATCGGTAAATAAGAAACATGTTTATCCGTAAATTTATATTGACTATGAAGCATCGATACTGATACGGGGATTCGCCAATTTTCATACGGGATACGATGGGATATTTTTATTTATTAAAAATATTTTATATAATAATAATTCATTCTAGTAAAAAATCACATAAAGTAAAAAATCTCATAAACATTATTTGAAAGTTGGAATATTAAAAATAAAATAAAAATTATCTAACATCTCGCTCACCCATCACTCAACAATATTGTCTTCATCAAAGAACACCTCTTCTAGTTCTGGCTCGTCAAGTGAAAGATTTGAAACTTCAAGTTCTCCCACACCGTCAAGTGGATCAAATGCATCGCCACTAATATCACACATTATACTTTCTCCTTTTGTATAATTTTCACTTTTTCGTGAAAGGAGACGAAGAGTACTATGAATAAACACTAAATCCTCAGCGCGTTGGGCTTCAATCTTGTTTCTCTTCATAGAATGGATAAAATTATATGTGCTCAAATTTCTCCAAGATAAAGATAAGGAACATGGATGCCCAACAAGCTAAGTTTTGTAACACTGGACCTGAAGCACCATAGAATAAGCACCCAGTTTTTATATATAAAAATATATGTCAAATTATTGGAAGCATCCCCTCTTAGAGTATCCCAGAGGTATCCCGGAGTATCCCCTACCTTTTTCGTAATTATAAAAAAGGGATACTTTAAATGGAGTATTTGATACGTATCCCCAAGTATTCGATACTGATACGACGTCGATACGGATACATCACTATTTTTGAAGTATTTGTGTTTCATAGATATTCTTCATGTACAAATAGCCTAACATGAATCGGGGGATAAATATGTGTCTTATCCACTGATTATGTTGTATTTTTTTTTTTAGTTTTCACAGGTAAGATCAGTGGATAATTATGTTTCTTATTCATCGATTCTTCTATATTCATTTTTTTAGTTTTTCTCTCGGTGGATAAGCATGTTGCTTATCCACCGATTCATTTGTATTAATTGTTTTTAAGTTTCTCTAGTAAGTAAGAACCGACCCACCGCTTATGTTGTATTTATTTTTTATTTTATCTGGTAAGAATCACTAGATAATCATGTTTCTTATCTCCGATTTTGTTCTATTTATTTCTTCTTTGAGTTTTTTCCAGTAAGTAAGAATCATTGGATAAATATGTGTCTTATCCACCAGGTTTGTTGTATTCAATTGTTTTTAGTTTTCTCGGGTAAAAATCGGTGGATAAGCACATGTCTTATCCATCGATTATGTTGTATTCATTTTTGGATTTACTGATGAATAATCCTTGTTTTTGAGTTTTATATTTTTTATCTTTAGTCATATTTACTTCGATTTATTTTCTTAGAGCTAATTATGGACAATTAAAGAAGGAGAACCAATTATGGAAGTATCCGTCAATATGATATATATAGATAGCAAACTGCAAAAGGTTGTTCGAAGCCAATACAAATATAATTTAGGAGTAGAGATAAAATTGGAGCAATTTATGGGGCTACTTGATCAACTTTCATTGGAGTAACTTGAAGAAGGTATTCAGGTTGCAACTATCAAAAAAGACTATGTTGCAATTGGAGACAACATGATGCAGTCCCGAAGGAGATTGAAGTTGATGTTGTTACTACTACTAATGGTGGTCCTGATGATGCTAATGGTGGTGTTGATAATGTTGTTTCTCCTGATAACTAAGATGTAGTAAAAGAAATAAAAATGGTTTTTAGACCTGGTAACCAAAACTAAGACTTGCTTTGTTTGGTTTGACTTGTAATTATTTGCTGAAGACTTGTTTGGTTTTATGCATAAATGAACTAGGTATAATTAATTTATATGAGTGGTTCAATTGGAAATCCATTTATCTTCATTATGTATGGGTGTGCGCCATACATAACTGACGATTTCCCTCTGGGAAAAATCCTCATTTACTATGATTTTTTTATACATAATCGGCCTATATGGAGTTGCATATATGTCGATTACTAGCTCCACCGTTTTTCAAAAAATTTAATTCTAAAATCGGTGAGTATGGACTTGCCTAAATACAGATTGTTGATCTTTTCAACTTTACATCTTTTTTATTGCTTTCTATGGACAGAACCGTTTGTTAGGGAAGTGCATATGTGTCGATTGTTGGTAACCATTTCTGTAAAAATCATAAGGTTATAATCGACCTACATATACCTACGTATCAGTTGTATCCCTCGGGCTTATATGTAACTTTTCTTACAGATGATCACGCTTTGGCTCAACGGATAGTTTTTTTTTTTAATATATTCATTGTCCTTTTATCCGTATAAATAGGATAATCCATTCTCCATCATACACTACTTCATTCAAATAATTCTTTCTCCATAATTCACCATTTCATTCAAGTAAATCCTACTAAAATATCAAATCCATCATCATCAACTACTAAGTCAATTGCTGCTATGGAAGAAGAAATACTCACAAAAAACAAACAAATAAAAATGTACCGGATGTTAAGAGAGAGACTGAATGAGTTAGAAATTTTTACACCGTGTTAGATCTTCCCGAAAAGAGCCTCATGATAGTATATTTTGGTATCTTTTTAATACAGGTCATTTCATGTCCAAGTGGGACAGTAAGTACAAGAAACCAAAATTGAATTACGGGGATGATAATGTTTCTCCTTGCACCACAACAGTTAGAAAATTGTGCTACAAGTACAACAAGTTTCACGCTAGACTCAAAGGGGGCAGGTTTGTAGCGTATGATGATTATACCAAATGAAGAGGAGAGTCATTTAGTCATTTCAAAACTGCTTCGATAATTAAAACTCATATCGGGGAATAAAAAGATTTTCATTTTATGCAATTACAAGATTAATATGGTAGTCTAGTGCAATATTATTTTTTCGTTTCAATGTACAAACGCAAAAAATTCAAATTTTAAACAAACTATTATACAATCCGAGGTCGTGTTCATACATATTTGTCGATTGCTAAATCGATCATTTACTAGAATATTAATCTTTTGTCATAATCGGTCGTTATTTGCAACCATATTAACCGATTATAACGTTGATAAAATGGTGGAAATTTTTCAAGGTATAATCGGCAGTCGTGGTCATTCATATTCGTCGATTCTGGATTTTCTTCACATTGGTGTGTTATCAAAGTCCCAGAATCGACAGATAAGGATTTCAGTAAGTAATGATTTTGTTGTTCATTTAAAACAAAATTGGTAAATATTCAATATAACCAAAAAGAAAGTCCCTTTCATTCATTAAGACTGGTTCAAATTGCAACATATGATATATGACAACGACAAATCAAAAACATTCGACAATTTTTTTCTTAACAAAATCAAAATACTTGATTCAACATGATTGTACCCTTGATTTGATCCGGCTCGGACAATTTATTCCAAAGTTTCATGTTGGGATCCTATTTTTCCAACCATTCTCTACAGGTGTTGTGGGTGAACCCTGGAAAATAAGTGAACCTACACAATGGAGGTAATGGACAATTTTCGCGTAGCCTAAGACCGATAAAATGCATGTTGCTAATGTTAACTATAATTATTCGATCCTTAAGCGGTTCATCACACTTTGTTCTCTTGTGTGTAAATGTAAGACCTGCTCCTGACCAAAATAATGAACAATACAACTCCAGATATCCGCCAAGATATGGACACATCGAGGTATGTTCATCTAACGTTTATTGGTAATTGGTTCATCTACATGTGGCCTTTGTACACAAGCAACTAATTCATCGAATGCCACTTTTTATCTTCCATTCTTCCTTCCTTCATCATCGAAATGTAAAATTACTTGTCTTCTTATAGGTGTAAGGTTATCATCTTTCTGAAATACTAGTATTAGGTTAGGTTTCCCTCATATGTGAAACTTAAATGGCCTATTTATTCTGAAGAAGCGTGAAAACCATAATTTCCATCTGCATTATAGATAATACATAAGGACGAATGAATGAAGGGAGTTTCGTATAATACTCATATAATATTGTATAACACGTTCGATGGGGTCTACCTCGTTTATACCAAGCTGTTAGTTAATCACCAATTGCGACCGAAAATGTATTGGGGCTTAAGTGATTCACCGAAGCGATGAGACATTGAATCAAGTGTCAGTAGTATGACGTTCTGTTAATCGGTAAAGGTTTTTGGTATCTTAGATTCATCAATCCATTTAGTTCTCCTTGTAGACTTATGGAAATCTTTCCTTTTGCATCTAATACACTTCCTTGAATTAGTGGGAAAACCGTGGAACTCTTTTGTATTGCTTCTCGTTTTCGTTGTACTCATCTCGTACTCTCTTCACTTTCTTGCGAAGGAACGATGTGAAACTTTGCCTCGACTTGTATTGCACTTGCTCGATTTTCTTGCGAAGGAACGATAAAAAACTATACCTCGGCTTGTATTGCACTCACTTGATTTTCTTGCGACGGAATGTGAGCTCCTTTGGATCGTTTGACTTAACTTGTTGTCCACTTGGTCCATTTTTCTTCCTTTTTCGGATGACCCATTTTCTTTAGAGCCGAAACCTCTTCATACTTAGCCTCGAAATACTCATGTTATGAAGGTTTTTCTGGTTACTCATCGTCTCCTTATATACTTTTTCCTTTCTTCCATCCTATCCATTTTGGTAGTTGGTGATACGACCATAATTTACATATGTTTACCGTTTAATTTATATTTGCTAGTATTTGTTTTTGTACTAATTTTAGTGTTTTTATGATTTTATAGACGATACATCGAAATCTTAGTTACTGACTAAATACGTCTTGAAGTTGGACTAAATTGGATAAACTATTTTTGGGTCAGGAAGTTCATGGATGCAATTCAAAAAAACCAAGCCCTTATTGTCGTTGTACATTTTACGGAACCAAACTGGGGAACTTTTTTTTCAACATTACTCGGAAGTTCAAGGCAAAACCGAGGATTGAAGGGGAAGGATTTCCTTTGAGTGGCTTCGAGTAAGAGCACATGGACCCAAAGAAGGTGTTGGCATGTGAAATGAGATAAGAAGTAAATGGAGGTGGAGTAATTTCTATTGGTTGAAAGAGAGTTTAGTCTGACCGAACATAAAAAACAGCTAAGTTGGTGCTCTTTTATGACATGGAAAGACAAGAAGGGTAGACTAGCTAAGTCTGGTGTGTTTTTTGAGATACGTGGCATAGAAGGTGGGGCAGTGCAACAAGTTTTGTTTTGGGCGTTGACTAGGTATTGGCTGGAGCTGGATAAACTTACTTCTAGGCAGTTGACAAGACCGAACTGCAAAAGAAAGAAAAGAAAAAAGTGAAGTGGGAATAGGGCTGTGAATATGGGGTACATGCTCTGGTTTCTTGTGTGTGACGGCTGAGATAGAAATGGGGGACAATGAGTCTGACCATCAGACGACACGTGAATGACCGAGTAGGTGGGGTTGTTGGACTTTGTTTGGCAGTAGCAGACAACGTCAAAGGGGGGAAGTCTTTGTCTGGCTAGTGATGGAGGGGAAATTGAGTATAAAAGAGAAGTGTTACAGGACTTTCTTTGAGACTGCATTTTCGGTGGAGATACGAGAGGAGTTCTGGCTGGTAGCACTGTAAAGAAGTGAGGAGTAGAAAGAGAGGAGAAGAGATGACGGAAGTACGAAGATGTTCCTCAGTTTGGTTTAATTCTCTCAACTTTTCTCTATATTTATTTTTTTATAGATTTTAAGAAATCCAACCACATATGTCTAGCTGATTTTTGTAACTAGGGTTATATGTTGAAACCATTTTGAGTATTAGACCAACTGAATTGAATAATTTGGTAATAGACTGTTATGATTTGAATATATTAATTCTTGTTATTGTTTATTGATTTAACGATGAAATTAGTTGTTGCTTCACCGGTTTTGTACAATATAGTAACCTTTGCGTATAAATAATAGGATCGGAAATATATTTGTCTAGTTATTTGATATTTCATGCTTGGGTTAAATCCTTTGATTGGATATGCTTAGAATAGACGGGTATTATTTGTGAACCTATAATTAGTTTCATATAATTTTTTCGCTAACGCAATTTGATGGTGTATGCTGAGACTTAAAGTTTTTGATGTGTCATGCTTAAGGAGTCTCAATGACATTTGCGACTCTAATACATATAATAGGTGATGTCGATAGAACGAACAATAGATAAATATTCAGGAGTTAAGTTTCACTTCAGTAATTAAATAGAAATAGTGGTGGATACTAAAAACCCTGGTTACCGACTCTTTCTGTTTAGTTGTTTTATTAATTTAGTTTTTTTATTATTTCATTCATAAATCTAAAAATCCAAAAATATTATTCTTGATTAGTTTATTAGAGATATTGATTGCAGTATTGTTCCCGTTCTCTATGGGTTCGACCCGTATTTACCATTGACTAGTTAGACACCATGCGATTGCGGTTATTATAAATAGGGTATCTCAGAAACAATATCAATTTTTAGCGACGTTGCTGGGGAGCGATTGTGGAATATTGTCATTAGTATTTTTGATTTTTTAATCGTAGTTTAGGTTTTTATTTAATTTACTTTTCTATTTTGTACAATATTTTTATTTTTATTTTATCTTTAGGATTTTTAGTTCTTTTTGACTAGTTTTGTGTCTTAGAATTTTGTTTCAGATTTTTGGGTTGCTCCTGGTCGTCTAGCTCAACATCATTCGTCTGCTGTAAAATACTCACAAGTTTCTTGCTTGTGTGTTATATATTGAACGATTTGGACAGGTTGGACGCTCATTACTCTAAATTGTGAATGTTGATACGAGGTACTAGTACTGCTTTTCGAAGTGGGAAAATACTTAGTTGAGTTCTTTGAACTCTTCCGTTCCAATTATAAGGGTATGAGCAATTTTTTTATTTTATTTTGTGGTGTGATTTATGGAGTTAATGAATTGGTGATTTCTTGTTTGTTTACTTCCTGAATTTGCACCAGCTTTATTTTTTATAGATTTTTGTTTTTATTTTCTTTGTATATATGAAGTCTGTTTGCATGATTGATTCTCTAGTTGAGAACACTTTTAGCACCAATAGTGTTAATGATCTGTTAGAGGCCTGCTTGGCCTATTTTGGAGCCTACTACAATGAGGATAGTCATTTTGAAGAAGTTAATGTGTTGTTAAATTCTGCACCAGTTGTGGATTATGAAAAATGACAACGTAAATCTAGTGATGATGGTTATGATGATGATTTAGTACAGGGTCACAAACCCATTGGAGAAGTTAACATGCCTAGAATTGTTAGCACAACTCTTCGGAAGATTCCCAATTTTGGATTATAACTGCGTGCTTCTCCAGTATTACTAGATTACTTTGCATCTCGTGACATCTATAAATTTGTACATGTTTCTCCTGTAGTTTCAGTTCCCATCCCTAGCGAACCCTTTGACTCGGTTATTTTTGTTCAAAATGATATATCTTTTGCAAAAACCAGGTTTGGGGGTAGCTCTTTTCATTTGATAGTCTCGTCATCTTTATGTTGCTACTGTGAGAGTGTGAGGCTGTCAATGGTTGTAAATATTGTATTTTGAGTTGATCCCCAAATTTTCAGGTTGTTAATTTTTGGAGATCCTTTCAGTACATATACAGTAGGTAGATTCTTATTTTCTTGTTTTTTTTAGGCTTTTTGTTTATTTTTATTTTTAGTGTTCTTTGTTATTACTATCTTTTGATGTGTGTTACAGAGAATACTGCTTTTCTTGCATCAATCAGGTGAAATATTCCAATCCCTTCTCTTTGATTTACATTTGTCTTTCTTATTTATATTTATATTGCGTACCATTCTAGGTTGCACGGTTTGAAACATTGAGGACAATACTAAATTTAGGTTTGGGGGTAGAGTTTCCGAAAATTGATGCCAATAACGAAACTCCAAAATTTAGAAACGTGTGAACCATTCAGGATGACACTAACCATTCTAGGTAGATAGAAACATAGCTCTTATCTATTGGAATTGGTATGCCCAGCTAAATGGTCTATTCATATCTGGATGCACTCAGGTGTTAGAGATAATATGATAATCATTGAACAAGCATATCTTAGAATCATCATAACCATAACACTTTCTATTTTTATTTTTGTAATTTTATGTTTCTCTTAGTGATTTGGTGGGGCACTAGTATCGACTTGTTATTGCCGCCAGAATGAAGTAAAGTGTTTGAGATCAAGTCATGTTATGGTATTTTATTTAGACCACTATTCAGACCAACAATGAAAAAAAAATGAAAAAATAATAATTGAAAAAAAAGTAAATAATTGTTTTATTTTCAATAAGTCGACCGCTGAGGCCCTTGTATATACCAGCTGAGTCGATATTAGTATAAGGATTAAGACCAGTGGGAGCGTATCTCAATCCATTAGGATTCATCCTGGCAGTGACCTTCAGACAGATATAGGAAATACCGTTCACGTTAGTCAACATGTGCACCATTCATCACTTCCATTTCCATCTTCTAATCTATCCATGTGTTTGAATTTGATTGATTCCGAGCAATGTGAATATTGTTAATTTCCATCCAGTTTTGGAACGTTTGATGCTTATTTGAATAGAGTTATGCATTTTTATATGAATTTTCGTACGCTGAGTGCAAACTCGTGTCAACAATTGGATTCATATATGGTAATGATTCTTATAGCCGAAGAATTTAGTATTCCAACTAAATAGCTTGTTTAGTGTCTATCCTCAATCGTTCGCATGTAGCTAAAATTTGGAGTATAGGTTTTGTGGGTATACCTCTTGTAAACCCTCAGGAGACAGAACTCGTCCACTAAGGCCACTTAGGGGTTTAAAGGCTTATTACATATGCTAAATATAGTCGCGATTTCTGCGAAAGTGAGTTAGGATTTTATTTTATTTTTAGATTAGTTTTGCTCGAGGACTAGCAAAATATAGGTTTGGGTATTTGATACGGCCATAATTTACATATTTTTACCGTTTAATTTGTATTTGCTAGTACTTGATTTTGTACTAATTTTAGTGTTTTTATGATTTTATAGGCGATACATTGAAATCTTAGTTACTGATTAAATACGCCTGTCTTGAAGTTGGACTAAATTGGCTAAACTATTTTGGGGTCAGTAGTTCATGGATGCAATTCAAAAAAATCAAGCCCTTATTGTCGTTGTACATTTTACGGAACCAAACTGGGGAACTTGTTTTTCAACATTACTCGGCAGTTCAAGGCAAAACCGAGGATTAAAGGGAAAGGATTTGCTTTGAGTGGCTTAGAGTAAGAGCACATGGACCCAAAGAAGGTGTTGGCATGTGAAATGAGATAAGAAGTGAAAGGAGGTGGAGTAATTTCTATTGGTTGAAAGAGAGTTTAGTATGACCGAACAGAAAAGAGAGCTAAGTGGGTTCTCTTTAATGACACGAACAAGACAAGAAGGGTAGACTAGCTAAGTCTGGTGTGTTGGTTGAGAGACGTGGCATAGAAGGTGGGGCAGTGCAACTAGTTTTTTTTAGGCATTGATTAGGTGTTAGATGGAGTTGGCTAAACTTACTTCTAGGAAGTTGACAAGACCAAATAGCAAAGAAAGAAAAGAAAAAAGTGAAGTGGGAATAGGGATGTGAATATGGGAGACAGGCTCTGGTTTCTTGTGTGCGACGACTGAGATAGAAATGGGGGACAAGGTCAGAGTCTGACCGTCAGACGACACGTGAATGACCGAGTAAGTGGGGATGTTTGCCTTTCTTTTGGCAGTGGAGACAACGTCAAAGGGGAACAGTCTTTGTCTTGCTAGTGATGAAGGGGAAAGTGAGTATAAAAGAAAAGTGGTACAGACTTTCTTTGAGACTGAGTTTTCGGTAGAGATACGAGAGGAGTTCTAGCTTGTAGAACCGTGAAGAAGTGAGGCGTAGAAAAAGAGGAGAGAGCTGACGGACGGACGGCTCAGTTTGGTTTAATTCTCTCAACTTTTCTCTATATGTTATAAACTAAATCAAAAGATGGACTATTGCACAAAAGAAATATAGAGAGATTCTCATTACTAGATATTGGTATACATTACAAAAGAATGAGCCTCAATTTATAGGCTAATACAAGAGAGGATGATAAAGATAGCATTAACATTAGGAAGTAATGGAATGCATTCTCATAACTAAGGTATTAAACCTAAGTTATTACACTAAATGTGGGGGTTACCAAGAAGTGAAAGATGTGAAGAGGTGGAAGGGGAGATGATAAGGTGGTGGTGTAAGAGTGGTGGAATCCACCAAAGAATTAATTTACAACACTCCCCCTTGGATGACACCACTCTATTATGATATTGCCTCGTTAAAACCTTGCCAGGAAAACCCAAAAGTGATAAAACCTAGACGAAGGAAAAAGAGTACAAATCATATCATGGTGTTGGACGCGTCAAATATTGCCTCATTAAAACCCTGCTAGGAAAACCCATTGGGACAAAACCAAGCGAAGGAAAAAGAGCACAACACGCATAAATTTCCATCACACAATACTGATGTTCTCCCCCTGATGATGTGCACCCAAAGAAGTATAGAAAGACTGATTACATAATGTTGATCTTCAAGTAGAATCACTGACCGTCTTTGTTCAAAGCAAGATATAAGTTTGTCTTCAATAATGTCTTCGAATATCTCTTTAAGCAAATTTCTTCAAGTTCGTTGCCTCATCAAAACCTTGTCGGGAAAACCCAGAAGGAAAAAACCTTGACTAAGGAAAAAGAGTATAACTGTAGATAGATTAAGAAAAGGAGTTGGACATATATATATTGCCTCGTTAAAACCTTAAGAAGGAAAACCCAGTTGGACAAAAACCTTGACTAAGGAAAAAGAGTACAACTCGTAAAGTCCAATATATCCTCCAACAGAAAGAAGATATCTCAGTTGATTTACCACAAGTAGCTAATCAGCAACCATCTTCAGCTCAATTTTTTTTTTCTGGTAATGGAGACCTTTATGTTGCCATAACTTAATTTCAAATCTCAAGTTGAATTGTCTTTGTCAAATTCCCAATGGTTGATTTGTAGGATCTGATATAACTTTTATTCTTCGTAAATTCCTTTTAAACATTAATAGATGATCATCGTTGTTGCTGCAAAAAGGATGTTGTATCGTCTAACAATTTGGCAAATGGAAACTGATTATCTGTAGTTCATTACTTACGAGACTTTGGATAAACCGTCAAAGCAAAGATCAAATGTTAGAGGTACTATAAAAACCAATATACACAATGCCTCCATATTAGTGATAATTAAGTTTGACAAACAAATTCACTACCAAACAATTTCAAGTATAACATATAAAGTTATACATAAAATCAAGCACAAAAACAACTTGTAATTAGTACGTAATACGAACCAGAGAGAGTGTTACATACCCGTTACCGAGATGAAAGTAGATTGCTATTACACAAGTTTTATTAGGAGGTTACGTACTTATCCATGTAAACATGTCAAAACTTTCTAAAGTTGACAAAATCATGGACCATTATAATGCTTAATAAGTTTGATACATGATTCCAAGATCTTTTATCTTGAATTCTTTCAATAAGGAAGTATAACCTGTGATAATCTTTTAGAAGTTTACACGAACGTTATCTTCGATAACAAACAATTATGTCAGACTATGACATGTAAAACTGGCAAATAATAGTTTCCCTTAAAATTCATCTATCAACGGGGTACACAATACTTACCAAAGTATTGGGTATTTTCAAATCATTTAAGAGTAGATGATGTAATTTCACAGATCTCAAGTGTCTGTAGAAACTAGATGCCACGAGTGGCGCTGTGCAATTAGCGTCCTTGTTCCTCTCGTCTCACTTTCATGCAAACTAATTAAATATCAAACTTGTAACCTTCCGGGTTCACAATTTTTATTTATCTCCAAAAAAATTTATTAGTGAGAGGACAACCAAATATGGATTCCTTTCACCCATATTAGTCAACCATACATATTGTCGATACTTCACGGCAGTTTCTCTGCGAAAAAGGATTTTGTTTATAATACATGTATGGTTGTCGCTACTCTGAATATATGTTCGACAATAACTACGATTATGTACGCGTATAAAAATCATTCTTTAATATCGACACCACTTGTCCACTTAGGAATGAATTCCTCTTTAGGAGATAAATATGGCTCGGTAATTAGAGATCGTAGTTAAATAGTCTCATTGAGAACATTATCAATAGCCTCCCCAGGAGCACTATTTTGATCCAGCGTGATTGGCTTCCTCTATCAAGGAATATATATTATTTTATTTTTTTCATCAACAATTCAGATGAGTTGTAGACGACTCAATTATTGTTAACTCATGGCATGCCTTGCAGGGACATAAACTAATGCCAAAATACGTGCAACAACAAATGAGTTTTAATTATTCTTCTTGTAAGAATAAAATGCTTCAAGCATATCATAATGAATGAATAACTTCTCCACCTTATACCGAATTGGTGCAAGAATTATGATGAGACCAATTCATGCCGTTCTTATAACGACTGCTTTCCTCCCTCTAACGGCGGGAAGTCTCATCACATCTAGTATTATTCATGCAAAATATATTATGGGTGAGTGACCTTGGATCCAAGTAGGTCATCCGAATTTATTTATTTTTTCGGATTGTTCATCATAATATTACAATTAATAATTTTAAATCACCCATGCTCATATATGTAATTAAAATTTGACAGCGTATACTTTATCAGTGTGCACCCTGATTAGCATTTATTATAAACGATAGTCATATGCTCTTGTATTGGTACGTCTACCAAAATTTGAGCGGAAAATTCCGCTTGATTGGTACTAATCAATCAATATGTAGGAAACATTTAATGCTGTAAAAATTGTACTCTTGTAGCAAAGAATATGACATATATTTTTAGTTTTAATAATAAAACCATTAACAAAAGTATAGATTGACGAGAGAAAAATAATAAAACCATTAACAAAAGTATTTAGTAACTATGGGCTACTTCGGGAACCCAGAATTTTATGGATACCTGAAATCCAAAAAATTTCATAGACCACTTCTGGAGTCTATATTTATGGATTATTGTGGGAACCCACAATAATTTGGATTGCTACAAAAAAATTTATAATTTGCATGTTAGACTACTTCTGGAGTTAATAACATCCCATGGATTTCTTCTGGAATCCTTTTTTTTTTTTTTTTTTTTAAAGA
>JAJJMC010025232.1:4172963-4219964 GCA_023531435.1 Papaver californicum | reverse complement strand
CTTTTTTTTTTTTTTTTTTTTCAAGACCAATAATTAAAATAAACAAAAATCAAAATAATAAAGAACATACACAGATACAGTACCAACATAATTTAAATATCAATTTCGTCATCTTCGGGTTTGACGAAATATGCATTGCCAGTGTACACGTGGACACATTATTTGTAAAATAAAATTGTCTTAACATCAGGGTAAGTTACTTCAGGAACCGCAGATAGAGACATGATGTCACTTTGTTACGGGTCACTTCAGGGACCGACCGATTAACCGAGTGAACTTCTTTTGTCCATATTGTGTCACACTGAGTTCCAACTCCAGGAGATTATTATTGAGGAGGAAAAGTTAAAGTTGTGCTATCCTTCAATGATACAACCTTTCCTCTTTGTAATGATGTGATCCGCAATTATTGGTACCTTAAAGCGATATAAAATAAAATAAAATAAATAGATAATAATCCATCGACAAAATAAAAACTCATAATATATATATGATATAATTCACAAATGTGCAATTTTAACTAATACATGGCATACATATGTATACGCATGAATCGATTGTTTGTCTAAACAAATAGTAGCCGTGAATATATTACTATATTCAACTAAATCTTCATCTTATGAAAACCAAAAGTTTGTCAACTCATGAATATAAAGTAAAAGATTTTGATTTTAGTTTTTCTTTAAAACTAGAAAAAAGATATATAGTATTTTACCTTATTGTGTAAGATTCATCACAATAGAAATTTGATCATCATTGTGGTCAATTGACGACCCTTGAAAAAAAATATAGGCAATTTCGATCTTATTAGATTATTTGAAAATAAAATAAAAAATTAGCTCATTAACAGAGCGTGCTGATAACGTGTTATAAACTAAATCAAAAGATGAACTATTGCACAAAATAAATATAGAGAGAAGAAGAGAGAATTTCTCATTACTAGATATTGGTATACATTACAAAGGAATGAGCCTCAATTTATAGGCTAATACAAGAGAGGATGATAAAGATAGTATTAACATTAGGAAGTAATGGAATGCATTCTCATAACTAAGTATTAAACCTAAGTTATTACACTAAATGCGGGGGTGACCAAGAAGTGAAAGATGTGAAGAGGTGGAAGGGGAGATGATAAGGTGGTGGTGTAAGGGGGGTGTAAAAGTGGTGGAATCCACCAAAGAATTAATTTACAACACTATATTTATTATTTTATGGATTTTAAGAAATCAATAGCTATGTCTTGCTGATTTTTGTAACTAAGGTTATATGTTGAAACCACTTTGAGTATTAGACCAACTGAATTGAATAATTTGGCAATAGACTGTTATGATTTCATATATTAAATCTTGTTATTGTTTATTGATTTAACGATGAAATTAGTTGTTGCTTCACTGGTTTTATACAATATAATAACCTTTGCGTATATATAATATAATCGTAAATACATTTGTCCACTTATTTGATATTTCATGTTTGGGTTAAATCCTTTGATGGGGTATGCTTAGAATAGCCGGGTATTATTTGTGAACATATAATTAGTTTCATATAATTTTCTCGCTAACGCAATTTGATGGTGTATGCTGAGACTTAAAGTTTTTGATGCGCCATGCTTAGGGCGTCCCAGTGACATTTGCGACTCTAATACATATAATAGGTGGTGTCGATAGAACGAACAATAGATAAATATTCAGGAGTTATGTTTCACTTCAATAATTAAATAGAAATTGTGGTGGATACTAAAAACCCTGGTTACCGACTCTCTCTGTTTAGTTGTTTTATTAATTTAGTTTGTTTTATTATTTCATTCATAATTTTAAAAATCCAAAAATATTATTCTTGATTAGTTGATTAGAGATATTGATTGCAGTATTGTCCATGTTCCCTGTCGGTTCGTCCCGTATTTTTTGTTGTCTACTAGTTAGACGCCGTGCGATTGGTGTTATTATAAATAGGGTATCTCAGAATCCTATCAGTTGGTCTACTCGTCGGCGATTGCTTAATTGGTTCTTCAACCAGTTGCATATGGGGGGTAACCGACAAAGTCGTGCACCAAAATTTGCCTTTGCAACTAATTCATGTTTGCGTAACCCTCTATTATTTTTCTTCTAATATCCGTGTCTACAAATGATTCACTTGGAGCTTCTATTGGGCTTTGTGTAAAAGTAAGTTACTTCCAAAACGGATCAATAACTTCAAACGGAAGTCCTTGGTCGTGCCTAGCAATCATGTGATGACGCGGGAGTTCAATGGTCACCGTCTTCATACAAGAACAAACAATCTCCTTTCTCTTGTACTCATTATCCTTATAATACTATCATGCATCATACAATAGGTTATCCAATGCGACACCCTATAAGTTATACCCCTAAGCAATGAACGGTAATCGGAGTACGTGGTCAAAATTTTCATCCAACTCTCTTTCATTTTCATTTGAATCTTGATGATATCATCCTTGGTGTATTAATGGATAACTTCTTATACCGTAACCACATTATTTTGAATCCCCTGAATTAGTTTTCTTAAACATTCATGAGACCCTTCCGCTGTATTTGTCGCCTCATTATTGAAATGCCTATGTTTGTATGTATATGCATACACAAATTTTTCTTTGTACTGTTCCAATAATTGTGTCAAGCAATTAATCACAGCTTTCTCGAAAACTTTTTTCCATAAAAAAAAATAAAATCTTCAAAGGATATTTATATAATAAACTATCAAATCCCAATAATGTAGAAAAGTCATCCATTTCATTCCATTATATGCGTACTCTTTGGTGTTCTTTTCTTTCTTTTCTTTCTCTCGTTTCTCCTGAGTTAGTTTACTAAGACGCTCATCTTCATTCTTCTCATGAGTAGTACATTTTTGTAGTTTTGACCTTTGGATATGACCCTTGTAATACGTTCTGATATTGCATTATATGTGATATGTACAAAAAGAATTTTGGTATCCGGGAAAACTACCTCTATGTCATTCATTAATGTTTTACCTTATATATTACTAGGACCCTTGGAGTTAGATCGATACGGCACATCTCCTTCAAGGTTTCTAACATCCAAATAAAACACACCATTCTTCCAATGCATAAAAGCCCATGACACTATGAAAGTTTTTTTATCCGAAGTATGTCAAACAACGTTTAACAACGATATATTGTACTTGGTTATCTTGTAAGTATAATCTATTAACAAAAATCTGATAGAATCATCAAGCCAATTGGATCATCTTCGGATACGCCAAGAAATTACGAGTTACTTTTTCTTCCACTACCCGCTTCCTTATTGTGTAGGTATGTTGTTCAGCTAACCACTGAGATTGTTCCATAACCACTCTATCATCCTATTGTCCTCCTGATGGTTGATCTTGCCGCGTAATTTTTTCTAAAAGTTATTCTCATCAACCTCCTCAATCTTCCTAAGGATATTACTTGGTTTTCTTTCCATCATTGACTTTACCGTTGCGAATTGATATGGTCTTAACCCACAAACGGAAGAGTGTCCAATAGGAGATTTCAGATCATAATGATTATGACAATCATTCATGACTTTATAAAGCTTATATACATCATTGAGTCTATGTACTACAATCTTAAATGGGAATTCGTGCCTCTTTGGTTTAGTCATGTAGACCTTCGACGTCTTGTTCACATACGGTTTGTCATTTTTCCTGTGACTTTCAATCTTACTACTTCACTTGCAAACAAATTCTAAAGGATCACGCTTGAATGACGACCTAATACTAATGCTCATTTAATTTTTATGCCTTTGTCCATAAACCATTGATTTGACTCTTCCTTGTTCTCCCATACTAAATCCATGTGATAGTAGACAGAAGTATCAGTCCCCAACTGAGACACGGGTTCAGGTTGATCGTCGTCGAGCGCTTGAACAATCTACAATATATATTCAAAAAGTTAGGCCAAAACAATCGGCGGATAAGAAATAATCGTGTTCTCCAATGCTAACAATGGTCCCTTAGGCACATAAACATCTATAGTTTCCAACTGGTCTTGTTTTTCTGAGAACAATCCCTAAGTGTTGGAATCGGAACACATGAAGTGACTGACTTGTATGTCGATTCTTGCATTCAGCAAAGTGCATTTTTTCTGACCACTTTTTCGATTACAATCGGCTCATAGAGCAACATACATTGCTAATTATGCTTGGTGTTTTTTGCAAAAAATGTCCAAGTGCTATAATCGATCGATAGGTGAGTCCATAACAACTGATTTTTTCACCTACCAATCCTGCCAAATTCGAACTACAATCGGTTTAGTCCATACCAGCCGATTGTGGTTCATAATATGTTGGGATGATATATAACCGACGGGTGTAATCCGCTAATTCTGGGTTATAGGTAGGCCAGAAAATCATTCAAAATTTGATTTTTTCCCCACTTTTTGGCGATTATAAGCTACACATACATGTTTCGAGATCCTTAGTAGGTATACTTCACAATTGGAAGCAGTTTGATCTTCATTTTCCCGGTATGATTTTTCATTTGCTTGAATAAAACCCTCAACTATGCTTTGCTTTACATGTTTTTGTTCATCCAATAAATAAACCAAATCGGTAGAATCAAAATTACGATGATCTGATTAGAGATATGTAGATGCACCAACTTCTTCATCACCACTAGATATTTCTTTGTCACTATAAAATTTCATTTTTCTACCAAAATCACAAAACCCTAATTTTTCTAGTAACCCTATTTTAACTTATTAAGCAAGCCTCAACTTAGCCAGGGTTTTTAAGTGCAGAGGAATTGTGGAGCATAGCTTCTTGATTTTTTTTTTATTTAAATAATAGTATAAAAAAGGTGTTTTATGCATAAACAGGTGGTTTACATAATGAAACGCAACATCTAGTGAAAATAAAGATTTTTTAAGCGTAATTTTATAAGGTAGGAGAGGATCCACCTTAATTTTATAAGGTGGGAGAGGATCCGTCCCGTAATTTTTGTGCACTAATTTTAACTCGTACTGTTTATTGTTCTTTTATATGAATATACTTATTAAGCTGGAGGTAGATATATCAAATTAGCCCTTTTTATATAGTGTCCGGTGTTAATTTCACGTCCAAAGTAAGAGTCTCAAACAAAAAACTGAGGGGATAGCCAGTGTAGTTTAAGGGTGCAATCGCATTGGTTTTGTTAGCCGTGCAGCAACTGCCTTGTTAGCGTGCTTACAACAATCTATCAAAACAACATTTTTATTAGGATCATGTAAATCCCTGATGAGACTCCTTATGTTTTCTACCCTTGATAGCGTTTTCCAACTGAAAGTACTATGTTCTCCTCTAACTGCTTAATTTAGTGCTTCTAGTACATCTCCTTTCTATCTGCATGTTGTTGAAGCCATGCGATTTTGTCCACTGAGTGCTTATAGAAAGACCTGGTATTCTATCTCATCCTGACTTCGGGTTATGCATCATATCCATATGGTCTCCCTGCACGGCTGCACCATCCATCACTACGTATTAGGATAAGAGAAATTATACTTCCATTTGAAATGGAAGTAAATTAAAATGCATAGTTTATTTTCAAAGATTCTGGAGGTTGAAGTGTCCAAGTATTTATAGTGTTAGTAGTGTCAGGATCCTGTCTGATGGCGGTTTCCTAAGTATGTTTTCCACTCATTTTGAGATAGTGCTAGTGTCTGTTTTGGGTTAGGGTTAACTCCCCTAAATAAATAACTTTTCCCATATTACCTTCCAAATCTGCCAAACCACATTTGTACAGCTTGCATTCCACTGTCGTGCAACCTGCAGTGTCCCAATCTAGCATCCATTGTTTAACCGAAATGGGAAAATGTTAGGGGGGAGGGGTTGTGATTTGAGGAAAACTATACAATCCTAACAAATGTATAAGTGATTGATTCTGTTGAGAGCAAAGAAGGTAGATGTTTTAGATATTAGTGATTGTGACAGTTTATTGCTGTTTCTGCCGAATTTTTCATGGGCAAAAAACAACCAAAAATGATAATAAAAAATAGACAAAAATGAAATTAACACAAAGGATTTAACGTGGTTCGGCCATGATTAGCCTATATCCACGGGTAATGAAATTGGAGTTTTTATTCATCTATGGGTTACAGTTGAGAATGAAGCAGAGGAAGCCTCCATCGGGACAAAAAGTCCCCTTCTTCTTCTCTCTAAAATTGTATTTATAGGGATAAAATAGATGGTAATTATTAAAAAGCCCTTCGCCACATGTCATCAAGGTTCGCCACGTGTTGATGGAGATTCTTCTAAGCTCGCCATATGTCGTAGATGATTCACCACGTTTTGCCATGTGTCGACGGAATCCGTCACGTGTTCTTGACTTGATGCATCGGGATTGATGACGTCACTACGGGAAAATGATGACGTCGCTTCGGTCCAAATTGGGGTTCGGTCCAAGTTGGGCATCGGACTTGACGACGTCGTTACGGGAAAATGATGACGTCACTTCGGGATCGGGACATGATGACGTCGCTTCGGGACGTGATGACGTCACTTTGGGATCGGGACGTGATGACGTCGCTTCGGGACGTGATGACGTCACTTCGGGACGTGATGACGTCACTTCGGGATATGGACATGATGACGTCGCTTCGGGACGTGATGATGTCACTTCGGGCGAACATCATTTTGTCCCCAACAACTTGCCCCCTTTTCTTGAGAGTTGTTTGAAGAAAAACTCTTAAGAAAATTACTTCAGTTACTTTTCGCTTGGCCTTGTCACGATAAGAGTATGAACCTGATCCATTCAAGAAATAATTTTGCTGCAAATCTTACAGATAAGCGCACATTAGCGTAATAATATCATTTCATGCGTTTTAACCAAAAATGATAAATTGATTAATAAACTATCTTTCATCCAATTATTGAATCTTGCATAAATGTATAAATCAATTAGGAATTCAAATTAGAAGTAACAATCGGAACGGGTCACATGTCAGGTTATTCATTGGGCGTAAATTTCTTTATACGCGCCAAAGCCTATTTGCGCCAGACATTCCGATAATTGTGGTGGGTGGCATTTTAGCCTGTTCACCTTTCAATAAGAATACTTTTTATGACTTATACAAACAAGAATAATTAGACCAAAAGAAAATTTTAGAAAAATTTTAATTCAAGAGATATGGGGTACTTAGCTTTTTACGAGGGTCTTGCCGATTGATATCTCAAGTTGTAGTCCCGAGATGAGCTAACTCTGCTATAAAATGTCTGGAGCATTCCCGGGTACCATACTGCTTTGTCAGGTGAATCTCTGAATTATTTGTTAAATGCAATAAACCAAGATACCCGGGATGACCCAAAGGAGCACAACTCATGCACTGTCCAAAGTTGATCCATAAGTAATCTCAACTCCAGCAATCTTTCTTACAACTCTATGTCTTCTGTTTGAAACCCCATAGTTGACTCAAAAGGATTCCATCTTTTTCAAAATCAGCCGGGCTAGACAATCCCATTAAACCATCTTTTTCTGACTCAAAAAGATCATTTTCATCTGTATATACCTTTGCATTCCCAATAGTCGAGTCAAACAAGTAGATCTGTGTTGAACAAAATATAAGGAGCGAAGATCAACTAGGACAGAATTTAGATATACCTGAACAACTCCCTCTTGAGTAGCACAAGTTCCCTGGATCCCAAACATTAATAACAAAGTCACAAATTCTTTGATGTCGCAAATGTTGAATATCAGGATAAGCCATAAAGTCGGTGGATGTACAGGACAATCAACTCAAGATCACCCAGACATTTACAACAGAGTCAACTTGTAGTAGCCATAGAAATTCCCATAGGAAAGAGATTGAAGGTGGAGCTATTTCATGCGATTTCTATCGCCTTTTTTCACATCTGATAGAAGAGCACATCCACCTCATCATTATCATCATCGTCACCCATTGATACTTACTTATAGTATGACTTCACTTCCTTCAGAATCTGATGAACAAGAAGGTGTCGGTGGTGGTGGTAATCAAGGAATCTTAGCAAAAACTTCACACGAAAAGCAAGAAGAATCTGTCACTCAACAATTCTGTCAGGTAATTGGTGTTAAGAGAAGATTTCTGAAGGTCTGGAATTAATTTATTCCCATCACCATTCCCGTCTGGTGTTAAGAGAAGAGTTCTGAAGGCCTGTATTACCTTTTGAGAATAGAGAGGCATCAATATCAGTAGGTAATGTTTGAACATTCTAAGCTTGACGAACATTAGAAGAATAAGACGAAGCTTCATCGTCGATAACTATGAAGTAAGAAACGTGAACATCTCTGAAAATCATGAGTAACTGCGAAGCAAGACTAGTTAGAATTCCAATTAAAGAATGTTGTTGAGGTTGAGTAATATATTAACGGAGTCGGGAACATCTCTGAAAATCACGAGGAAGAACTACTTAAGCTTCTTCTTCAGAATTTCTAACTTGAAGAACTATAAGAACCAGAAAACCAACAGTTCTAACAGTTTCCTCCATTTGTTATCTTATAGACTTTATAGCTTCACAATTCTCATCTTCATGAGCAGTTACGTTACACTCTTTATAGGTATGGTATGGCATCAGGTTCAACTATCAACTATCAAGTTTTTGCACCACTTCAACTATCAAGTCATCAGTAGCAGCTCTGAGCAGCTCCCCCTCAAGTGCTCCAGGATCATTTCCCCATCAGCTACATCTTGTTCATCTTCACTGGATACACGGTTTCTTCGATCGCCTCCAAGGATTAGTTTATTTATAAGGACTTCAAAAGTTCCATCTCAGCTTTACACCATTTATAAAGATGATAATGGTCCTGTTGCCGCAGCTCTCCACTGACATGCAAAAAGAGAACCACTGTCCTGCTGAATAATTAAGATGATGCTGAATTCTAATGAAGAATGAGTTAACTGGTTGCACTTGATATCGATGAAAAAGAGGGTGCAAAATTAAAATTTAAAATGATGAATTTCTCATTCACACATTTCTTCAAGCACTTTTCGTGCAATTTTTGGAACAATTCCAGCATGAAGTTGGTTTGTGATTTTTCTCTAGCAGAATCTCCTTCCCTGCAATCTAATGCTCATTCAAGACATAACCCAATCATTCAAATCATTTTTTGTAGGAATTAATGCATGAAGAAAAGCTAATCAAATTAATGAGAAAAATTCCCAAATCAAATTGTAATTTTAATGCTTAGAGTTTTTGAAATCAATTGAATGGGTTTGTAATTCATGATTTGTATGTTACCAATCTGTAAACAAAACTCATTCTGAGACAAGGTTTCAAAAGAAAATAAGATTTCTCGTGAAAAACATATTTTTTGTGAGTTTTCTCAAAATTTGGTTTGAAAACAGAAACAGTAATTGGTTTCAAAGCTTGTGCAAAACAACAAAAATTAAGGGACATGATGATTGTGTGAAGAGCCAAAAGAAGATTCCATGAGGAGAAAGATCATGTAATCGAGATAAAATCAAAGTTCTTCGTTAATCTGTAAACTGTTGTTGATGTTGATTCTCCTCGGAATTGAACCTGATGGTAAGGAATTCCCATCCCTTCCCTGAACATCATCGGGCTTGGTTATGATATCCTTTTCACAATTGTTGTTGTTTCCAGTGAGATTGGTTGGATAAATCCATTACTCGCCCCTCCTTCTAGCGCCAAATTGTTTCTGCCGAATTTCTCATGGGCAAAAAACAACCAAAAATGATAATAAAAGATAGACAAAAATGAAATTAACACAAAGGATTTAACGTGGTTCGGCCATGATTAGCCTACATCCACGGGTAATGAAATTGGAGTTTTTATTCATCTATGGGTTACAGTTGAGAATGAAGCAGAGGAAGCCTCCATCGGGCCAAAAAGTCCCCTTTTTCTTCTCTCTAAAATTGTATTTATAGGGATAAAATAGATGATAATTATTAAAAAGCCCTTCGCCACATGTCATCAAGGTTCGTCACGTGTCGATGGAGATTCTTCTAAGCTCGCCATGTGTCGTAGAGGATTCACCACGTTTCGCCATGTGTCGACGGAAACCGCCACGTGTTATTGACTTGATGCATCGGGATTGATGACGTCACTACGGGAAACTGATGACGTCGCTTCGGTCCAAATTGGGGTTCGGTCCAAGTTGGGCATCGGACTTGATGACGTCGTTACTGGAAAATGATGACGTCACTTCGGGATCGGGACATGATGACGTCACTTCGGGATCGGGACGTGATGACGTCGCTTCGGGACGTGATGACGTCGCTTCGAGATCAGGACGTGATGATAACGTCACTTCGGGATCGGGACATGATGACGTCGCTTCGGGACGTGCTGACGTCACTTCGGGCGAACATCATTTTGTCCCCAACAGTTGCAATGGGGATCATACCCTGAACGCACTTATATATAAATAGCTTAACTTTTGATAGGTTTGAATATCCCAAACCTCGTCACAAAGATTTGGGCCTGGATTGACATATCCTTGAATAAGATTGTACAAGGTTTTAGTAGAGAACATACTATTATTAGTGTGTTTCCACCCAAGTTTTTTTTTTGTAGTTATCATGTTTTCTTTTGTATTGCAACTGATTTTGTTCACAATACTCCCACCACCGATAACACCAATGCCTCCTCCACACCACAACACCCAACAGCCATCATCATTACCGCCATCGCCTTTACCACCACTCACCAGTACCACTTACCGATACCATTAATGATATTTAATGATATTAAATGATATAATCATTAGCCAATTTATTATTCATAAGAAAATATATTTATTAGCATCGAAAAATGACATTTATTGCTGGAAATTAGTAATACATTTATTTCCAAGCAGATGAAAAATGAGAATGAAATGAAACTCATTCGATCGTACATGACCATTTTATAAAATAATCTCTATCTATTGAACTCTTTCCAAACAATGTATCTCGGTCGTCTAGTTATGAAGGCCAGCTTGTATATATTGGATTCTATAAAACCGCATCCCATATGACATCACTACAATGGAGAAAATGATTTTATGAGTTTTGTTTTTGGTCTTAAATTCATTGGAATTTAGAACCAAGGGGTCATTAAGAACACTAGCTCATTTTTATTATTTGTGAATGAAACCTTTAGTCCCACATATAAGAAACTAAAGATGTTGCCTCTCCATATTACTAAGAAATTTGCATCTAAGGGTGGCCCCACTACAAGAAAACCTGGTTTAAGCGACCAAAATCTTAGCAAAAGCCCAGAATTTTAGTTGCTTTAAGATTTAAGCAGCCAAAGTTGCAAGTGCCAGATAGTTTGGCGGCTATAAACCTGTGTCCACTTATATTTAGCCACGACCAAATGTGTTTAATCGTTAGATCCTTTTTTCAATTTACTTATAGCATCTAAAAAAATGATCACGTAGCTATTCACTTTGAGGCACAGACTCGTAGCAACAAAAAGTGAATTGGTTGCTCAAAATGTTAGCAAGAGCCCAATATTTTAGTCGCTTTAAGAGTTTAAGCTACAAAACTTGCAACTGCCAAATAGTTTGGCTGCTATAAAGCTATGTCAACTAATTTTTAGCCATGGCTAGATATGTTTGATCGCTAGATCATTTTTTCAAGTAATCTATAACATCTAGAAAAGTGCTCGTGTAGCTCTTTACTTCGAGGCACAGACTCGTAGAAACCAAAAAATGAAATACTTGGTAAAACCTCTCCCAGCATCTAAGTTTAAGCCACCACCACCATTTCAAAAGAGAAGTCAGTTTTTGAAGTAGACATTTGAGATCTTAATATTGATCCAACAATTTTATTAGGATTTGTTTATGGAAACAAGAAAACTCGTTTAAATCAATATTTTGATTCACTATGAGCAAATGTTTGGATACACAAGTTGATTTTTTTTTTTTAACATGAGTCGACTAAATTGACTATAATTTGGTTGTAACTTTTCTTTGTTTCAGTGTGTTTGTCAGTTCTGTTTTATCTATTAATACAATTTATTTACAAATTTGCCTTAACAAGTAGAAATTCGTTGTCAAAAAATGCAAAGTTTTTATTTTATCTTCTGTACTAAGTCCGACTTATCTCAGTTATCGTACCAAATAAAACCAAACAAGCAACCTGAAGGTGAATCAGAAATAAAGTTGATTGAGCACATAAAACGTGACAGACAAAAGTTTCTTTTTGCTTTTGATGAAACACAAACAAGAGTTTCAAGTGCTTGATTTTATTCCTGAAGTTTACAGGACAAAAGAAAAACAAAAAAACATGTAATCTGATATTGTCCAGGACAAAACATAGGAGATGACAGACAAGGAGGATGGATTAGGTCCTGTTCTCAGATTTAGAAGTAGTTAGTGGTGTAGAAATTCTTAAGGAAGTCAGATACTTTTTGATCCTTGGTCCCAACATCCTGCACAAGTCCTTCGTTCCCCATCACATACTGCCCAATGATGTGATGCCGTTGTTTCGCATGTTCAACAATGTTGTTCAGTTCTTTCATCCCCTTGAACAGAAGCATGTGTATCACCTACATATCAGTGAACAAATAAAAAATGGAAACCTGTTAAATTCGAAATACAAAAGTTCTGCAAAATCATGTTCTATGTCGACTTATCGAGAGTTGCAGGCAACAAATATAACCACAGAGCAATTAGTCATATGAACAAGGTTAAGTTCCATCCCTTGCTTTCCAATCAGACCTGCTTTGTTTAAGAGAACGTAAAAACTTACCAAGAACCAACACATAAACATTTGTTTTAATATTTTTTTTGTTTCTGCTTAAAACAACTAACTATTGTCAAAAAGGTAGACAAAAAAGAAAAACGAGGAAAACAAATATTGTGAAGAAAATAAAGAGCTCTCCAAAAAGTTTGGAATGTATAAGGAGGTCATGACAAAGGGTAAGATTGACGAATAACAAGAAAAAATAAGTGAACCAGATGGAAATCCGGTTTGAATTAACTGGAAACTATATAAACCCATGGAATCCAGGAAAAATCGATTGAGGTCAAGCGATATTGGATAAAAATTGATAGATAACGGGTGAAATTGACTAAAATCAATAGACATTCATTTAAAATAATGGATAACTGGAAAAAACCGATGAAATCCGATTGAAACTGAGTGAGGCGGTCAAATTTGGTAAGATCGAGCGATATTAGATAAGATTAATATATCACGGGTGAAATTGTCTAAGCTCGATCAACATTCGGTTAAAATGGTAGATAATATGAGAAATTGATAATTATATCCCATCAATACGAGGAATCCCCACCGGATCTCTAAATATATCACTCATTGTCATATTATACTTCAGAATAAGTTAGAATCTTCATCGGAACTCCAAAGATACAACTTCTTATCATATTCTGCTTAAAAATAAGTCAGAGTCCTCACCAGAACTCTAAAGATACCACGTTTCTGCTTCAGAATAAGTAGGCCTCTTCATCGGAAATCTAAAGATATTGTTCTTGTCATCTTTTGATTAATGGCATTTTCCACTAAGTTGGAATCTTCATAGGAACTCCAAACCTACGAATGTTCGTCATATTATCCTAAATGACCTCTTCGTCTAAGTCAAAATCTTCATCGGAACCCTAAACCTACCGATGCTCGTCATAATATCCTTAATGACCACTTACCCTAAGTCGGAATCTCCATCGAAACCCTAAATCTACCATCATTGGACTTAAAATCTTTGTCTAATCGAAAGTCAAGGACAATTCTCAAATTTATTTTTCATTTCTCTGGTTCATTCTCATATATTAAAATTTATGTATAATCGAAGATTGATACAATATCCAAAATTATTATAATTTATATAATATTTTTTAGATTTTTGTAATTCGAAGGTTGATAAATAAACCGAATGCACGAGTTTAATTTAACACAAAAAAAACCACACATGCTTCTCACACACTTTTCTCAATCTGTATGAAAATCCCAAATAAAATCTCCACCATTCAAAATTTTCCGTAATCCGTATAACCATCTTTGTCCACCGTTCAAAAAATCTATTGAAAAACGAAAGTAGATTTTTTCACTTCATTTCCGAATTCCCTCACTCTCTTTTTCGTTTCTCTCTCTAAACCTAACACACTTTTCACCTCATTTCTCTATCTCATCTCCATTTCCATTTCTCTGCTTTTTTAAACTAGATTTCACAATAAGAACATGACCACGTTCACGCCTCACACCCTGTTTTCTCCGTAAGAACATGAAACCCTAACTCATGTCATCATGTTCTATGTATATCATCCTGTTTTTTGAAGGAGAACGAGAAGAGGAGAAACCCTAAACTTATCAGCAAGAAGAGAAGAAATCCTAGCCTCTAGCTTCAAGCAAAAATGGGTTCTTCTTCGTTTTTCTTGGTGAAGTCAATCTTTCAACTTAGGTCGTGTTTTCTTAAAACCCAATATTTTCTTACAATCCCTAGTTTGATTTGTCTTATTGATTTGATTTTGTGTTATTAGTAAAAATCAGTGTTTTCTGATGTGGTTTTTTGTTTTTGAAGGTTATTGTTAAGGTTATATTGGAATCTGAAGAAGAGGATTATAGATCTAGAATGGGAAGTCAAGTACTAACAGATCCATGCCGGAGATCCAACTGTTTACTTGAACTGGGAAGTCAAGTACTTCACTGTTCCTCCCTTGGGTGTTAAACAATAGGTACTCACAGATCTCTCCCATTTCTTCATTATTCAAATCTCATTGCTTCAAAGGAAATTAACCCCAAAATGTACCAATTGATGATCTAATTTTGTTGTAAATCTCTTCCGTCAATGATTGAATGAGTTCTAGTTTTTACTGATTTGGGTTTCATCTAGCCGGTACATGAGGTGGTATTTTGATTTGTGGCCAAGAAGAATGGAAACTGAATCGGTTGTGGCCAAGAAGGCACCACAACCTACACCGAAAGCTGTTATACACCAGAAATTTGGTATCAAGGCAGTTTACAAGACAGAAGTAGTGAAAGAATCTGTGCAAAATGTTTTCCCAGGGTTAGCCATTCCGCAACAAGGTCCTTGTTTGTTTCGCTACTTCTTGGAGCTTCCAGATATGACAGTTACTTCAGAGGTCTGCAAAAGAAAGAAAGATGCCGAGCAGTCTGCTGCAAAGATGGCTATCGAAAAGGTATAATTCTTCTGTTTTTTCTTTTTTTCCTTTACTGTTTTAATTTGAATGTTTATTGTAGTTGTAAATATTGTTTTGTAATCTTTTGGTGTTATGTGATATTCTGCAGCTTGGTATCCAGACAACGACACAAGAACTGACTGTAAAAGAACTATATGATGAATTAGCCACTCGCGTATCTTATGTATTTTCAGATGAGGTTTGTGGTTCTTTTTTGGTTTAACAGTCAATTCACTGAATCAGCACCATGTTGTTTAGCATAATTCTCATTTTGATTTCGTCTGTTCTGTTCTGTTTTTGATTTATGTGGTATAGTTTCTTCCATATGCTCATCCGTTGACTAGCCACTTACGAGCTGCATTAATGAGAAGAGGTCATCTCCGGGGTTTGGTTCTTGCATCTATTTTTGTCGTATGTGATCAGAAGGTTAATAATCTATGCAAATCCATCAACCCCAAAGTGGAAACTGATCACTTGCTAAGCATCCCACTTATCATGAGGGCTGCTACATTATCTAGTTCAGTAGCTACTGACGTTGGAAAACTTTGGATTCGGAAGCAAAACCCGTACTCTCCTGAAACTATTGAGGCTGCAATTAATGAGAATCCGTCAGCAGAAAGCATGTGTTGAAGCCATACGCATACCTTTCTCTCTTGAGAAGCCTGTCCAACCACTGTCTCTGAATATTTCTTCCAAGGAATATTACGTTGATGTCATTGCAGAAAAATTAGGTGTTGCAGATGCTTCTCATGTTCTTCTCTCCAGGTGTGTAGAACAAATAAACTAAATCAATATTTTGTGGTTGATTTACATATTCTCGAACTATTAGTGGACCCCAACTATAAATAGTGGGATGTCTAAGTGTTAGGTATGAGCATTCTTGACCCATGACCTGTAAACCCAGCTGGCTGTGTTGTTTTTCTTCAAGTAAGGTTTAAACTAGTCAGGTTTATATTTCGGGAAACACTGATTATGTGTTGGATCTATTATATGTACAGGGTAGGGTGAATATGATTTTGTCCTTCTGACCACATCATATTGCCATTAACACACAAAAAAATTTGCAGGACGATTGGCAAATCTTCATCTGAGATGAGATTGTATTTTTCTCCGTTGGGACTTCCACTGAAATCTTACTCTACACTGGAAGATCTTTCATACGAAGCAGATACTCTCAATTTAAGGTCATCCTATTTTTCTGGTCAAATATCCATGGAGATGCAATCTTGGTAACCTTTGGATACACGTGGAAATGTAAAGATCTTTTTCATGAAGATGTAACGCTAGGTACCTATTATAGGTATGTATTCTTATCTTTTCACTATTTTCCCACTAATTATGTTTTACACTCGTATAAATGCATTTAGGATGAAGAGAAGTGGGGTGTGTACATTAATGTATATCATGTACTTCCATCTACTTTATTGCATGAATGATTTATTTATTGGAAAAAAGGATGTGAATTTAGTCTATTAGCTGCCTTTTCCAGTTCTCCTGCTACTGCATTAAGTTTCTATGGCTAAATGACTTCTTAGATCTTGATTGTTTCCGTTTTTATTGATATAGGTATTATATTTATTTCATAAATTTTCTAGCTTTTAGTAATTGCTTGTTCTTGATGAAACCATTTATCCAGGATGCTTGTTGGTAGGCTGCCTGATGGAGGATCAAGTTATCTAGAGATGCAATAATTGCATCAGACTTACCCACAATATTCCCTACACGTACGAACTGGAGAGGTTCCTATCCTAGGGATCTTCTATCTACATTTTGCCGTCTGCATTGGCTACCTGAACCTGAATTCTCTACAACTTGTGTTAATGATTCTACTCAATCTCCCATGAAAAAACAGAAGACAGATGAGAAGACGATTATATCAAAACCAGTTGAAGAAACTGCAAATGGAGGTGCTGTAGAGGCTAACAACGGGAAGGTGATAATGGGTTCTGGAGCCACCTTCAAGTGTGACGTGAAGATAGCATCCACTAGCCACGATGTGATTATGGAGTGCTCACCTGGATATTGTTACAAAAGGCAGGGTGATGCTGTACAAATCACTTCTTTAAAAGTTCTTTTGTGGCTGAACAAGTTCTTTTGCTCGAGTGTTTGACTATGTAAGACTATCTTGAGATTACAAGGCCATAATTCCATAGTTCAGAATACCCTGGGAGATAGTTGTCATGGCGGTGTTGTCTTTCAGGTGATGATATAGTGCAGTATATATATGGAGAGAAATCTGCAACTGTTCTAAGTTCAACTGGGTTCCGGAATCTTACTTTCAGAACCTATAATGGGTAACAATTTCATTTTATTTTTCCAACCCAGCACAAATTTCTTCCTAACATTTGAGTGTATATTTCATAATGAGTTCATTTGGTTCTGGAAATTACAGGCTTGGACACTATACAGTTCCACAAGAAATGGATGAAGTCTGCAACTGGCTTACGTTATGGTTGAACCTTGAAGGATCACGATAGTAAATTGCATAATCTATCATTTATTTGAGAATAATCATTAGCCAAGGAGAAAGAAGACAAACATAAATTTTATATCCGTCAGCAACGGGAACGAGCTTGAGTTATCTATAAGAAGTTTATATGGTGCGAGGGTATTAGAGCTGTTATTAGAGCTCAATTAATTATTCAATCAAGAACTAAGAGATTACTTTGAAGGTGATTAACTTATACCATATGATTTAGAAGATGAATCCCTAGATAAACTTGAACATGAAGTTGAAGATGGGTGGCAAACCAGTTAACTTATGGTTTTTTTTTTTTTTTTTTTGTAAAAAGTTATCTTTTGCATGGGTGGGGATATTGAAGTACATATCAGTATAAGTTAATTAAGATGTTTTGGTTACTTTTAATCTCAATTAAAAATGGATAATTATAATTGTAGAATCTTAATTAGATGTTGCTATTTATAATTATAAAATCTTAATTAGTAATAACATCCCGTATTAATTTTTAAATTAAAATTACATTTAGGTATTATTTAAATCAGAATTTGTTGTTAGCGAGCAAAAAAATTTGATAACTTAAAAACTTAAGCTACCAACTTCAGATCAATCAAAATCAAAAATCTCTTCTAGTTAGCAAAAATTTTTGGTCGCTTAAAAACTTAAGCAACCAACTTTAGGTCAAGTTGTTCCATGTATCTATCAACTAGGTATTTTACTTGCTCTAGGATGGTTGATCTAGATCTGAAGCGATTGATGTTTAACTTGCTCTAGGTTGGTTGGTCTAGCTCTTAAGCGATGAGAATTTTACTTGCTCCATGGTGGTTGGTCTAGCTCTGAAGCAATGAGCAGAATATTCGCTTTATGATAGTTGGTTGATTACAAGAGCGACTGCCTAGCTGCTCTAGACCTTTACAAATCCCACCTTTTGCAACTGCAGAGCGAGTGCCACTTTTAATCGATATAAGAGTTAGAGCGACTGAATATGGACTTTTGCAACTCAAACTGATTGGTTGCTTAAACCAATTTTTCTTATAGTGCCTTGAGGTCAACACACTTTTGTGTGAGGGAGAGGACTTAGGCTATGGGCCAACCATACATTTCACACACGCACGGTGCTTCGCATCGAAGCGCGCACGCCGCCACCATCCGGCCGGGCTCGGGTCCGGATCCGAATCTGGATCCTGGTCAACCAAGACTTATCTTTTTGAAAAAATTCTTTTGAAATATTTTCTAAATAAATTTGAATTTAAAAAATAAAATCTTGTCTTAATGGGGGTGTCTGACCCGACGAATATATTTTCCTTGCAACATAATGTCGACATTTTTATGCCGTTTTCTCTTTGAAAAATATTTACACCATTATGTCGACATTCAGAATTGATTGCTGGATGATTTCTCTCCTCTTCTCGCCTATAAAAAGAACTTTTATTTTTCATTTCAACTTATCCCAGAGCAGGCTACTATCCCTAGCTCTTTTCCCCTCTTCTTGCTTTGATATGCGATTTCTCGTTTATTTCCTTCATTCTTCTATTGTTGTTGAGTTCGTTGAGTGGGTGGATTTGTATTGTGCTTATACAAATCATAACATGCATTTCTATCCTGGACACATTTCCGTTGTGGGGGTATAACATCTCTCATTCTTGAGGAGTACCCGCAGACTATTGTCTTAACGATAATTTGCTGAGCATGTGGCTCTATCCTTTGTGTGCAAATGAGTTTTTCAATTCAGAGATTTTATTTTAACGTTAACATCTTTTGTTTCAGTATTTTTATTGTTGCAGATACAACAATCTTAACACAATATCACTTCTTCTGTAACAATGGGTAAAAATGATGTTGACATACCAGAAAAATTCAGTGAGAAGGATTTCAAAAGATGGCAATCAAAGATGTTTTTTTCTTCTGAATTTTCATATGTTAGATGAACTTGTTCTGAAATCTTTTGATGAGGGTTTGAATGATGCTGGAAATGAAAGGGATTTGGAAAGTTGGGTTAGGCAGAATTATATGGCTAAAACCCATATTCTGAATTGTTTGGAGGATGCATTGTATGACTTTTATAATACAAAAGAGAACTTTTCTGCTTTTGATTTATGGGCTGCTTTAGAGGCTACCAAGATGAAACTGCTGGAAGTAAGAAATTCTTGGTACTAGGTTCTTGGAATATAAAATGTCGAATGACAAATCTGTGGTTGATCAATTCCTTGAACTTTATCGTATTATCAATGAAATTCTTGCTGAAGGCATGGTGATAGATGAAACTTTTCAAGTGTCTGCTGTGATTGAGAATACCGTTTTCCTGGTCCGAATGAAAACGTAGATTGAGACATGAAACTGGTGAAGTCAGTATGGTTGATTTAGGTAAGAAGATTCAAGTGGAAGAGTTAATGTGCTCTAAAGACAAGAACGTATCTTCTGCAAGGGACATGTCCAACAAGGCTCATGTAATTGAACACAAGTCTTCCAATACTGAAAAGGGTGAGAGCAGAAAACGCAACCATAATCCTAGTCATCACAAGAAAGGTATATTTCAGAAACACAAATCTGGCATTGGTAAAATTAAAGGTGCTTGTTATGTTTGTGGAACTCCTGGCCATATGGCAATTCACTGTAGAAAACGTAAGGACTTTAATAATAAGAAAAAAAATGTTAATTTGGTTGAAAACAACATGAACGATTTTTCTGGTACGGTGTATGAAGTTAACCAATGTGAGAGACTGGTCGGTAGACTCTGGTGCTACCAAGCATGTATGTGGAAACAGAGATATGTTCACCTCCTATCAGAAGGTAGGGGAAGGGGAGAAACTCTACATGAGTAACTCATCTGCATCACAAGTTGCAGGAAAGGCAAAGTTGGGCTAAAGCTCACTTCTGGCAAGACTCTCACATTGAATGAAGTTCTTCATGTTCCAGACATCTGTAAAAATCTTGTTTCTTTTGGTGTTTTAGATGATAAGGGTTTTAAAATTGTAATTGAATCTGGAAAAGTTGTTGTCACTAAGGGTAAGGATTATGTGGGTAATGGTTATAAGACTGAGGGTCTCTATAAACTTAATGTAACCTATGATGAAATGAATAAAATTGTTTTTTCTGCTTATGTTTGTGTGTCATTAAATGTTTGGTATGGTAGACTTGGACATGTAAATTATAAGTTAATGCATAAACTGGCTAGCATAAGCTGCATACCCAAATTTAGTTTGGATAATGAACATAAATGTGAAGTATGTGTAGAATCAAAATATGCTAAAAAACCTTTTAGAAAAAATGTTCAAAGAAATTCTAAACCCTTATAATTAATTCATTCAGACCCAGTTGACATGAAATCAGTTCAAACTAGAGGCGGTAAGAAATGGTTTGTCATTCTATAAAAGATTGTACGAGATATTGTCACATATATTTGCTTAAAGGTAAGGGCGATGCCTTAGAATCCTTTAAGATGTATAAACTAGAAGTTGAAAACCAAATGAGTGCTACTACTAAAACTGTTAGGTATGACCATGGTGGTGAGTATATAATTCCTATAGGATATTTTGCATAGAACACGACATTATACATGAAGTAACCCATCCTTATTCACCACAATCTAATGGTGTGGCTAAACGGAAGAACCGAACCCTTAAGGAGATAATGAATGCCATGTTAATTATTTCAGGATTACCTGCAAACTTGTGGGGGGAGGCCGTCCTATCAGCTTGCTATGTCTTGAACAAAGTACCCTTTAAAGGATCAGACAAAACTCCATATGAGTTATGGAAAGGTAGACAACCTTCTTATGCATACTTTAAAGTGTGGGAGTGTTTGGTTAAGGTTTCCATTCCCCCCCCTAAGAGAACCAAGATAGGACCCAAAATTATTGATTGTGTCTTCATAGGGCATCCTGAGCATACTACTGTATATAAATTTATGGTTGTAAGTTATGAAATTTCTAAAATTGGTGTGAATACTATTATGGAATCTAGGGATGTTGTATTCTTTGAAAATGTTTTTCCATTTAAATCTGATTCTCGTATGATATATGTTGATCCCCTAGATGTCCCTTCGACCAGTCAGACATTACCTTTAGAGAAAGATGAAGTTGAATTTGAGCCTAGAAGAGGTAAAAGGCTTAGAACTGAAAAATCTTTTGGGCCAGACTTCATAACATGCTTAGCTGAGACTGATCCACAGACTTATAGAGAAGCCATGACTTATTCTGAAGCTCCATGGTGGAAAGAATCTGCCATTAGTGAAATTGATTCCATTATACAGAATGGTACGTGGGAGATTGTAGATTTACCTCTAGGGTGTAAACCCATAGGTGATGTAATTTTAAAGTGGTAAATAAAGAATTGTTACTCAGACTTGTGAAGATTGACTTTGAATCTAATTTCTAAAATTAAAAATAAGAAAACTCAAATATTTTTTATAAGGTTGAGAGAAAACTGAGACTAGGATTCCACTATTTTCAAATTTCAAAGTGATAATAATTTTAATCTTGCAATTTTGACATTTTAATTTGATTCTAAATCATTGCAAAAATATATTTTCAAAACAACAACTGTATAACAAAAGCATGGAGCATCTAGGGACCTAAGCCGAGGCATGCACCATCTAACAGAATCACAATTGCTTAACAAAAATCTTTTAAATCAATTTTTAACCAAGGCAATTAATCATAAATAAATTGTATAAATTAATTAAATACTTACCACATAATTGTTGGAAAAGTAGCTTCCTCCATAGCCTCAAAGATGAAGTTTAGCTCCTCATTGTAATGGCAAAATCCTCAAAAATCATTTTTATAACTCAAAAATTGCTTACAATAAGAATAGAAATGCTCACAGACACCTTGATACGTTTATAAGTGTTGCTGTGAACACCTCACACCGTTACAGAAGGTATTTCGAATGAATACGCAACAAGAAACAATTTTCTGTTGCGTTTTAAATTAAAGTACGGACTGCTGTAAATGAACGACACTTTGAGTGTGTAGTATGCTTCGTATTCCTCCTTGGCAGCAGCAGAAATTTCTTCGTTTGTGTACGTTTTTCTTGGTTGTTCCCTTCAATTCTAAGCTTCCCAATCGTTTTCTCTCCCCTCAAACTCTCTAGTATCCTCTATTTATACTACCCATCACCCAAAACTTCTTTTAATCCTCTCAAATCTTTCCTTTGATCCTTGGCAGACCACCGAAAATCTTTTCCAAAAACAAAATTCTTTACTTCCTGATTTCTTCGTTTCTGGATGCTAATAAGAGAACAAATCGATGTCATTCCCTTTTTAATTCTTTCCCACACAATTCTAGTTTCCTAAGTAAAGGAATTTCCAAACCCCAAGCTTGTTTCCAAATTTCTTTTGAGTTTCCTATTTCACGCTGTACGTGAAGAATAGAAATTCTTCTTCCCGCCACTTTCTATCATTTGAAATTTGGGGTGTGGTTTCCTTTAACCAAAGTGTGGGTGCCTTAATCCAAGTTGAGGATGCCTTTAACATTTCTCCAGAAATACCTAAAAAGCAATAAAAAACCATAATAAGTACAAAATCGAATACTAACGATATATAAAATTGAGATCAAGTCGGACACAAAAATGTGTCTATCAAATACCCCCAAACTTATTATTTGCTAGTCCTCGAGCAAATCTAATCTAGAAAATAAAATCCTAACTCACTTTCGCAGGAATCGCGACTACATTTAGCATATGTAATAAGCCGTTAAACCCCTAGGTGTCCCTAGTGGACGAGTTTTGTCTCGTGTTAAGTACTTAATTCATACATTTTTACCACTTAATCTATATTTGCTAGTACTTCAATTTGTACTAATAATATATTTTTATTTATTTTTAGGTTGTACGCAAGAACCCGAAGTTGCAATAAAAATATAATAAATTGGACCAAATTACTGCCAATATAGACGTCCGATGGAGGGAGCTGGTTCACGCTGGTTCATGGATATACAAAGCTCTATTTAATTATAAAACAGATGCCATGCATTCACTTCTGAAACCCAGGTTGGTCAGATCGCTGAGTCTTTGAGAGAAAGAGAAAAAGGTAGGTTTCCTAGTCAACCCCAACCCAATCCTAGAGGAGTTAATGAAATATCTTCCGGTGAGAAATCATCAAATCACGTGAATGCAATTAACACCCTTAGGAATGGTAAAGTGATAGATAACAAGGTAACTATGCCTGATAGTGAACATACTGTAGTTCACCCCTCTGATCCAATAGCTAAAGAGACTGATGAAGTCTCTGAAGAGCCTGAGGTAGCCCCTCATAAGCCGGATTTTATGCCCGGAGCCCCATTCCCACAACTGTTAGCACCCACAAAGAAGGAATCCAACTTTAATGACATGCTGGAAGTTTTTAAGCAAGTCACGATCAACCTTCCATTATTATATGCAATTAGGCAGATTCCTCCTTATGCCAAGTTCCTTAAGGACATGTGTACGCGAAAGCGAAAGCTTAATGTACATAAGAAAGCCTTTTAGCTAGTCATGTGAGTTCAATTATACAGAACAATACAACTCTTAAGTACAAAGACCCAGGTTCCCCAACCATTTCTTGTACAATAGGTAACTACTATGTTGAAAGAGCGTTACTTGACTTAGGAGCCAGTGTGAACTTACTACCGTACCATGTGTACCTCCAGCTAGGACTTGGTGATTTAAAACCTACTCAGATGACACTGCAGTTAGCTGATAGGTCTGTGAAAATTCCTCGTGGTGTCATAGACGATGTTCTTATTGAGGTTGATAAGTTTATTTATCCAGTAGATTTTGTTATCTTTGATACTCAACCTGTCTGTGACCCATAGAATCAGATACCTGTAATATTAGGTCGCCCATTTTTAGCTACATCTATGCGATCATTAACTGTCGAAATGGTATTATGAACTTATCTTTTGGTAATATGACTATTGAGCTGAATATTTTCAATATTAACCAACCACCTGAGCTAGATGACACGTGCATTGAAGAGGTAAATATGATAGGAACATTAGTTCAGAAGTCATTACGAAACACTTTGTTAGAAGATATATTAGAGAAATGTCTGGCCCACTTTAGATTTGATGTTGATAATGATATTGTTATTAATGAGGTGAGTACTTTGTTAGGTTCTGCACCACCTGATCATAATTTAGAAGAAGCAATTGACTATTTTCGAGAATCTGACGATCTAGAAATTAGGAAAATTGTGATTAGTCTATCTAGAGACACTAAAAACTTTAAGTTTGGGGGTGACTATCATTCTCCATGTGCTTTACCTTTATCTATTAGAAAGGTCCCTAACTTGGGACTTGACATATGCACCTCTGCCATTTTACAAGATCATCTTCGAGCTAGATTCCCTGGTCCTTTTGTTCAGAAAGAAGTTCAGTTGCCAGAAACCCATCATCTGGTCGATATGGTTTACCTAGGCGGTAATACCAAGATTGACTTTGTTGTCCCGCCAAAACATTTTCTTCCATATGTGGGAACGTTAGAATTTCAAATATGTCAGTTATTAAGTTTTGAGACTAAGCCTAATTACTTTAGGAAATTAGAAAATCGACACATTTGTTTAAGAATGACTACATTCATTGTAGTCACTTGTATGATTCATATCTGATTGACTCTGAAGATCCACAATTATTCAGGTTATTATTATGTGCTTCTAAGTTCTTAGTTGAGTTTTTACAGACTCTACAACCTGATCTTGTTGATTCGTCCTACGAGGAAATCAAGCCTATGAAAATATTTTATCTAGACCCTTCTATAGAACCTGAACCACAGCTAGAAGTAGTTGTCTTAAACAGAAAACTAGAAAGGGTTGAAAGTGTGCTCGGTTTTTTCATTTTCTTGGCCTTTTGCTGTTTCCTCTTATTTGTGATATCACTATTTGATTCAGATGACCCACAGTTGTTCCGATTATTGCTATATGATTTAATGAGGTGACTAATTCTTTCCTAGTCTGGCTGAAGACTTTAAACTTAGCACTTCTTGGGAGGTAACCCATGCTCATGCAACACGGTAATATCTTTCCTTAACTCCTTTTCGTGAAGTGGTAACAATTTCTCCTTGTTCATATTTTTAATCATTCATATTTAGAAACATTGAGGACATTGTTTGATTTAAGTTTGGGGGTAAGGGAGAAACTTTTTTGTTAAATAATAAAGCTCTAGAATTTAGAAGCTTGTGAACACTTCAGGGTGACACTAACCATTCTAGGTAGATAGAAACTTAGCTCTTTTTCTATAGGAATTGGTGTGCCCAGTTAAATGGTCTATTCATAAAATGACATAGTTCAGGTGTTAGAAATAACATGATAGTTGTCACCACATCTCGGAGTCTATCTCGACCATATCACTTTCTGTTTTTATTTTTGCAATTTTGTGTTTCTCTAAGTGATTTGGTGGGGCCCAATATCAAATTGTTATCGCCGCTAGGATGAAATAGAGTGTTTGAGATCAAGCCCGATTCTTGCTTTATTCGAAAAAAAAAAAAACAAAACAAAAAAAAAACAATATTGACACTTTGATAGCAATATGTGTGTGTTCTCCCTGTCTCCGTCGCCTAAGCAAGCGTGGAACACATGATCCATGGGAACTATCATGTAAGATGCTGATAAGAACCATGCGCTTGGATACAATTTGATCCAATCATGTTGTCAATATATTTATCGTTTTATTTTCAATAAATCGATCGCTGGGACCCTTGTATATACCAGTTGAATCGATATTAGTATTATGATTAAGACCATGTATCTCAAACCATTAGGATTCATCCTGGCACTGACCTTCATACAGATATGGGAGACACCGTTCACCTAGTCAACACGTGCAACCTTCACATTTTCCATGTTCATCTTCTAAATCTTTTCATGTGATTGAATTGTGATAGATTCTGAGTCTTGTGGTTGAACAATTATCTGAGTAGAGCTCTGTTGTCTTATATATGAATTTTAGTAAGCTTGAGTAAACACTCGTGTACAGCAATTGGAATCATATAGGGTAATGATTCCCATAGCCGAAGAATTGAGTAAGCCAACTAAATATCTTGTTTAGTGTCTATCCTTAATCGTTCACGAGTTGCTAAAATCTGGAGTAAAGGTTTTGTGGGTATACCTCTTGTAAACCCTCACGAGACAAAACTCGTCCACTAGGGACACCTAGGGGTTTAACGGCTTATTACATATGCTAAATGTAGTCGCGATTCCTGCGAAAGTGAGTTAGGATTTTATTATTTTTGCTCGAGGACTAGCAAAATAGTAAGTTTGGGGGTATTTGATAGACACATTTTTGTGTCTAAATTACACTCGATTATCTGTTTCGATAGTATTCGATTTTGTACTTATTATGTCTTTGTAGGTATTTTTGAGAAATAAACATTTGCGAAAAAATCGGATCAAAAAGTGATAAAGGCACCCACACTTTGGATTGGGGGCACCCTCTTTTACATTTCAAAATCCGAATAAGGCGAGAATCCTATTCTTATCGAGAGAAAACTACTGATAATTGTGTTTACGTGATTTTAGGGATTTTTTGTACTTCCATTTGACCCAAAAGCAAGAAAGAGATCAAAACAAAATCAAACACGTCGAGAAACAGTGATTCATGCCGTGAATATTGCTTCAACACCGAGTTGTAGCCGTAGAAGAAAAATATCACGCTGTGACATGTTCAAGGATGAATTCAAGTTGGATTGGACTCTTATTTGAGTCCTTATCAATTAAGGAAGATCCCTAGGGTTAGTAGAGCCTATAAATAGCAAGAGAAACCAAGAGAATCAGAAGTTTTGGATCACCGAAAAAATAATCAGGAAGAAGAAGCTCTGTTCGTGGAGAAAAACACGAAGTGCAGAAAACAGCATCATCAAACTGTCGCTGCTGCTTCGGCAGTCGTTTCTTTACTGCAGTATCGGTCCGTTCTTCTTTCCCGTTTCCTTTTAATTCTCCTGTAACGCTGAACCACATCGTCTGTAACGCTTATAAGCATATCAAAACGTCGGTGTTTCTTCTTTTTAATCATTGTAAGCACTTTTTGAGCAATGAAAGGTTATTTTGAGTGCGTTTCCATTACAATGAGCTAATCGGATAATTCAGTGGTATGTCTATTTTGGGGTTATTTTGGGGTGACGGAGGAAGACTTTCTTCCAATAATTCAGTGGTATGTCTATTTTATCTATATTTTCTTTACAATTCTTTTATTATTAATTGCTTGATTAAAATTGAAAAAAATGGGTTTTCTTAAATAATTGTGTTCTCTTTTGATGAGTCATGCTGGGTTGACTGCTTTTGATGTCTCATGCTTAGGATTTACAATTATTCTTTTAAAAACCTATTTTTGGCGTATTTAGATTAAATTAAGCATAGAATTGTTAGGCATATCACAGAAGTATTGGTGATTGGTGGAATCTTAAACCCTAGTTTTCTTCCATCTATTTTTAGAATCAAATTTGTTTAGTCTTATTTATTTTTAGTAATTCAAAATTAGGTCTAGAAATTAAATCTTCACAAGTCCGAGAATCAAACCCTTTTACCACTATATTAAAAATCACATCAAAAGGCTTATTACATATGCTAAATGTAGTCGCGATTGCTGCGAAAGTGAGTTAGGATTTTATTTTATTTTTAGATTAGTTTTGCTCGAGGACTAGCAAAATATAGGTTTGGGGGTATTTGATAAGTACTTAATTCATACATTTTTACCACTTAATCTATATTTGCTAGTACTTCAATTTGTACTAATAATATATTTTTATTTATTTTTAGGTTGTACGCGAGAACCCGAAGTTGCAATAAAAATATAATCAATTGGACCAAATTACTGCCAATACAGACGTCCGATGGAGGGAGCTGGTTCACGCTGGTTCATGGATATACAAAGCTCCATTTAATTATAAAACAGATGCCATGCATTCACTTCTGGAATTGGTGTTTAGCACGTAAAAATGGAGAGAGCCATTGGATTTGCTGTTGGGTTGAACAAAAGGAAAGAATAGAGTTGGACGTTGACGAGACCAATCAGTTGAAAGAAATGATGAAGTAGCTATATGTCTTTTTGATGGCTAAGCTGTGAGAGTCGTGATTATTGGTTAGATGAAAAAGTGAGGCTGGTTTATAAGAAAGACGGAGAGACACTTAGGCTAGTTCGATACGGTTTGGAGAAGAGGCTAGGTAGGTGTAGGCTAGGCTTTTATGTTTGGTTAAATTGAAAAGAAAGGCTACATATTAAAAAGAAAAGAAGTAGACCATTATGTTTGGTAAGGCGTCAGGTGATTTGGTAAGGCATCAGGTGGATGTTTGTCATGACGTGGGTCCAGCCAACACGTGATTGTGGAGTTAAAACAAAAAGAAAGACAGTCAGAGATAGGCTGGGAGTCTAGGGCCTTTCTTGGTTTTTTTTTACGGAAGAAAGGGAAGCTATAAAAGATAAGAGATGTTGACGTGAGAGATGGGGGTTTTTCTTGGAAGGTTTTTTTTGCGGCGGACAGTTCTGGGGAAGGGAATCTGGTCGCTGGAGAGGAGTTCGTCTGTTTTGGGAGGCGTGTACAGGAGTTTCTGCATAGAGACAAGATAATCATACAGGCTATTTGGTTCAATCATCTCTACTCTTCTCTTTAATTATTTTTATGGGTTTTAAGAAACCCATCTCCATGTTCTAATTAATTTGTAACTAGGGTTTAATGTTGAAACCACTTCTAGTTTCAGATCAATTAAATAAAATATTTGATACAGACCATTATGACTTGAATAAATTAATTCCATGATTTTGATTGATTGAATTTCATTAAACAATTGTGACGTCTTTTGATGGTACATGCTTGGCCTAGGTTTTTGATGTTCCATGCTTCTGGTATACAGTTGTTATTTTGAAAATCTACTTGTTGCAAATATATTTGTCTACTTATTTGATATTTCATGCTTGGGTTAAATCCTTTGATGGGGTATGCTTAGAATAGCCAGGTATTATTTGTGGACCTAAAATTAGTTTCGTACAATTTTCTCGCTAACGCAATTTTATGGTGTATGCTTGAGACTAGGGCTTTTTGATGCACCATGTTTAGGGCTTCCCAGTGATATTTGCGACTCTAAATATTCATGAGTTATATTTCACTTCAGTAATTAAATAGAAATAGTGGTGGATACTGAAAACCCTGGTTACCGACTCTCCCATTAGATTTATTTTTATTAGTTTATTTTATTTTATTATTTTATTAATTAATATAAAATCTAAAAATATTATCCTTGATTAGTTGATTAGAGATATTAATTGCAGTATTTCCCCGCTCTCTGTGGGTTCGACCCGTACTTGCCGTTGTCTACTTGTTAGACGCCGTGCGATTGCGGTTATTTATAGAGGGTAATATAAAATCCCATCATCTCGTGAGGGTTTACAAGAGGTATACCCACAAAACCTTTACTCCAGATTTTAGCGACTCGTGAAAAATTAAGGGTAGACACTAAACCAGCTATTTAGTTGGCTTACTCAATTCTTCGCTATGTGAATCATTACCCTATATGAGTCCAATTGTGTATGCGAGTGTTTACTCAAGCATACTAAAATTCATATATAAGACAACAGAGCTCTACTCAGATAATCGTTTGACCATAAGGCTCAGAATCTATCACAGTTCAATCACATGAAAACTTTAGAAGATGAACATGGAAAATATGAAGGTTGCACATGTTGACTAAGGTGAACGGTGTTTCCCATATCTGTCTGAAGGTCAGTGCCAGGATGAATGCTAATGGATTGAGATACATGGTCTTAAGCCTAATACTAATATCGACTCAACTGGTATATACAAGGGTCCCAGCGATCGATTTATTGAAAATAAAACGATAAATATATTAAGAACATGATTGGATCAAATTGAATCCAAGCGCATGATTCTTATCTGCGTCTTACGTGATAGTTCCCATGGATTCTGCGTTCCACGCTTGCTTAGGCGACGAAGACAGGGAGAACACACACATATTGCTATCAGAGTGTCAATATTGTTTTTTTTTTTTTTTTTTTCCGAATATAACAAGAATCGGCCTTGGTCTAAAACACTCTATTTCATCTTAGCGGCGATAACAATTTGATATTGGGCCCCACCAAATCACTTAGAGAAACACAAAATTGCAAAAATAAAAACAGAAAGTGATATGGGAGTGATAGACTCCGAGATGTGGTGACAACTATCATGTTATTTCTAACACCTGAACTCTGTCCTTTTATGAATAGACCATTTCAATGGCACACCAATTCCTATAGAAAAAGAGCTAAGTTTCCATCTACCTAGAATGGTTAGTGTCACCCTGAAGTGTTCACAAGTTTCTAAATTCTAGAGCTTAATTATTTCACTAAAAAGTTTCTCCCTTACCCCCAAACTTAAATCAAACAGTGTCCTCAATGTTTCTAAATATGAATGATTAAGAGCATGAACAAGGAGAAACTGTTATCAATCGAAAAGAGCTAAGGAAAGATATTACCGTGTTTCTTGAGCATGGGTTACCTCCCAAGAAGTGCTAAGTTTAAAGTCTTCATCCAGACTTAGAAAGAATTACTCACCTCATAAAATCATATATCAATAGTCGGAACAACTGTGGGTCATCTGAATCAAATAGGGCTATCCAAAATAGAAGAAAACTGCAACATGCCAAGAAAATGAACAAACCGAACACACCCTTATTTAGTTTTCTGTTTACGACAACTACTTCTAGCCGTGGTTCAGGTTCAGGCTCTATAACAGGGTCTAGATAAAATATTTTCATGGGCTGGATTTCTTCGTAGACGGGATCAAAAGAATCAGGTTGTAGAGTCTGGAATAACTCAACTAAGAACTTAGAAGAACATAATAATAACCTGAATAATTGTGGATCCTTAAAGTCAATCAGTTTTGACTCACACAGTTGACTACTATGAAGGTGGTCATTCATAAACAAATGTGTCGATTCTAATTTCCTAAAGTTATTAGGTTTAGTCTCAAAACTTAACAACTGACACATTTGAATTTCCAATTTTCCCACATATGGACAAAAATATTTTAGTGGGAAAACAAAGTCAATCTTGGTACTACTGCCTAGGTAAACCACATCGACTAGAGGATGGGTTTTTATCAACTGAACTTCTTTCTGGACATCAACAGGCTCAGGGAATCTAGTTTGAAGATTATCTTGTAAAACGGTAGAGGTGCATATGTCAAGTCCCAAGTTAGGGATCTTTCTAAGAGGTACAGGTAAAGCACATGGAGAATGATAGTCACCCCCAAACTTAAAGTTTTTGGTGTCTCTAGATAGACCAATCACAATTTCCCTAATTACTAGATCGTCAGATTCCCGAAGATGGTCAATTGCTTCCTCTAGGTTATAATCTGTTGGTGCATCCTCACTCATATTTAAAATCTCTATGAGTCCATCGTCTTCATTAGATACTATTGTCTTCGAATCGTCAGACTCCAAATCACTAGTCTTAGGATAAACCCGTTCCTCTAAACAAGAAATTTCTACATCGTCTAGAGCAGTGGTATCTCTAGTCAAATCCTCTTCCTGTTGAATAGGTGAACAATCATTAAAATTATTTGAATTTGAACTAGAAATAACACTATCATCGTGAAGCACAACTGAAGTAACAATTTCTTGATCACTCTGCCCGTATATTTCAAGTTCTTCACCAATACTATCCTCATCATCATAATAATATGAAGATGTTTGAACCTCGTCTAAATAAGTAGTGTTACCAATTCTATCCTCGTCCTCTTGACCAGGTGAATAACTATAAGGGGTAGCACTATATTGGGACATAAGATTATTTAGTTCAATCTGGTTCTTTGCAGCCATTTCTTTCGATCTTAATCGGATTATCTCATACTCTTCTCTCCTCTTCTTGCTATCCTCATCGAATTGCTTTGTACTTTCATCTAGCTGCTTGAGGGCTTTTTATAAGGTGTAATAGGTTCATGATGAGTGCTAGGTTGCATTTTCTCTAAGGTATCTCTCCAAGAAAAATATCTCGAATTTTGCTCATTTTCATGTTCATAAGACGGGTGTATGTATGAATAGTAATTGGGATCACCCTGGTACGAGTAATAACCTCTAGAAGGTTGATGATGGTCCCGATTACTATCCGCACCATGTTGATAGTACAGATAATGTCTATCTTGAAATTCAGTCTGATATTCATTGTATTGGTCCTCATAATACCAGTTCGACATTTTCTAACAAAAAGTTCCTAATAAATTTACAAAAATCTAAGAAAATAAACCCTAACAAGAAGGGGTTCTAAACATACACAAACAAGGCCGACTCAACCAAATCAAACCTATTGAATCTAGCAAACAAAAAGCATTATGGCTCCACTTAGATTGTTTCTAGACCAGCTTCTATTCTTTCGAAAGGCAACTAGTTACAGTTAAGCAAACCTCTTACGACGATCCGAATTAGATTAAGTCGAAGAGAAACAAGATAAGCTCTAAGGATCTTTGATAACCCTGCCTCTTTTGCAACGTTTCCCTGGGTTACAAGGTGGCGTTAATCAACTTAAAATAATCTTTTCGAACTTCGAGTTAGGCTAACAAAGCAACCAATACAATCCTTTTCAATGATTTTCCAATAAGATCGATACCCTATCGGTCTTCTTTCTATTCAAATTTTAAGGATTAGGTTCGCGTTAGGTAACGTGTTCCTAAGGCGGGCAAGAAGGAAACGGTGATGAAATCCGAGTCCTTATCTTGTATGGCCAGTTCTTGCCCTTTACTAGAAAAGTAAGTCCGTTTTCAGTTCCTCAGCATATATGCATACGAAGGAATACAGTAAACCCACTTGCAGGGGATTCATGGGTTGATCGAGTCTTACCTCCCGTACCAGACGGGCGATGAATCGGTTGTAGTCGACTCGGGCCACCGACTCCTGTATCAGTGTGCGAACCCGAGGGGCTGAGACAATATCGTAATTGTCGTCCTTCCCTGTAGCAGTTTATATTTAATACCCTTTTGTAGGGTTTAAAAAAAATAATAAAGTCCAAAAAGTCCAAAGTCCAAAGAGAAGTGTCCAAAAATAAACACAAATACAGAAAAAATTAAAATCCTAATACAGTTTTCTAAAAATAAAATAAAATAAAATCTAATTAAGAAAAATCTTCGTCTTGTTTTTCGTTCTTTTAAGCTTTAGCTTTTAACTCCAAGTCTTTAGCTTTAATTCCAAATCTTTAACTTTAATTCCAAAACTTTGGCTCACTTTCCTTTCGATCCAAAATCTAAAACCTGCAGCAAAAAGAGAAATACCAAAAGAAACGTAAAATAGAACAAAGTAAAAATAATTTAAAAAATAAATCTAACTAAACTAATTAACCTAAAAAAAAATATTCTAAAAACAATTCTAAAAACAAGTCCGTGTCGGCGGCGCCAAAAATTGATGTAATTTTAAAGTGGTAAATAAAGATTCGTTACTCAGACTTGTGAAGATTGATTTTAAATCTAATTTCTAAAATTAAAAATAAGAACACTCAAATATTTTTTATAAGGTTGAGAGAAAACTGAGACTAGGATTCCATTATTTTCCAATTTCAAAGTGATAATAATTTTAATCATGCAATTTTAACATTTTAATTTGATTCTAAATCATTGCAAAAATAGATTTTTAAAACAACAACTGTATAACAAAAGCATGGAGCATCTAGGGACCTAAGCCGAGGCATGCACCATCTAACGGAATCACAATTGCTTAACAAAAATCTTTTAAATCAATTTTTAACCAAGGCAATTAATCATAAATAAATTGCATAAATTAATTAAATACTTACCACATAATTGTTGGAAAGGTAGCTTCCTCCATAGCCTCAAAGATGAAGTTTAGCTCCTCATTGTAATGGCAAAATCCTCAAAAATCATTTTTATAACTCAAAAATTGCTTACAATAAGAATAGAAATACTCACAGATACCTTGATACGTTTATAAGTGTTGCTGTGAACACCTCACACCGTTACAGAAGGTATTTCAAATGAATACGCAACAAGAAATAATTTTCTGTTGCGTTTTGAATTAAAGTACGGACTGCTGTAAATGAACGACACTTTGAGTGTGTAGTATGCTTCGTGTTCCTCCTTGGCAGCAGCAGAAATTTCTTCGTTTGTGTACGTTTTTCTTGGTTGTTCCCTTCAATTCTAAGCTTCCCAATCGTTTTCTCTCCCATCAAACTCTCTAGTATCCTCTATTTATACTACCCATCACCCAAAACTTCCTTTAATCCTCTCAAATCTTTCCTTTGATCCTTGGCAGACCATCGAAAATCTTTTCCAAAAACAAAATTCTTTACTTCCTAATTTCTTCGTTTCTGGATGCTAATAAGAGAAGAAATCGATATTATTCCTTTTTTAATTCTTTCCCACACAATTCTAGTTTCCTAATTAAAGGAATTTCCAAACTCCAAGCTTGTTTCCAAATTTCTTTTGAGTTTCCTATTTCACGCTGTACGTGAAGAATAAATATTCTTCTTCCCGCCACTTTCTATCATTTGAAATTTGGGGTTTGGTTTCCTTTAACCAAAGTGTGGGTGCCTTAATTTAAGTTGAGGGTGCCTTTAACATTTCTCCAAAAATACCTAAAAAGCAATAAAAACCATAATAAGTACAAAATCGAATTTTAACGATATATAAAATTGAGATCAAGTCGGACACAAAAATGTGTCTATCAATAGGTTGTAATTGGATCTTTAAAAGGAAACGTAAGGTAGATGAAACTGTGGAAAAATACAAAGCTAGATTAGTAGCTAAAGGCTATAAATAGAAAGAAGGTGTAGATTTCTTTGATACTTATTCACCTGTTACGAGAATTACTTCCATTAGGATGTTAATTGCTATTGCTTCCATTCATAACTTAGAGATTCATCAAACGGATGTAAAGACATCTTTTCTAAATGGTGAATTAGATGAAGAAATTTACATGGACCAACCTGAGGGATTTGTAGTGAAAGGTTGTGAAAACAAAGTTTGTAAACTGGAAAAATATTTGTATGGTTTGAAACAAGCACCTAAACAGTGAAATGAAAAATTGGATCATGTAATGATTTCTAGTGGTTTTAAAATCAATGAATATGACAAGTGTGTTTATATTAAACTTGTGAATGATCCCTGTGTGACTGTATGCTTGTATGTTGATGATATGCTTATACTTGGTACAAACATGGATGTAATTAATTCTACAAAGAACATGCTAAATGAGAACTTTGACATGAAAGACTTATGCCCCGCTGATGTGATCTTAGGGATGGAGATTAGAAGAAATTCTAATGGATATAGTCTTAGTCAATCTCATTATGTTGAATCTGTGCTTAAAAAATATAATCAGTTTGATTATAAACCTGCTTGTACTCCGTATGATCCTTGTTGTAGGCTCAAAAAGAACAAGGGTAATGGAGTTTCACAACTTGAATACTCACGTGTTATAGGAAGTATGATGTATTTGATGAATTGTACGAGACCAGACATTGCTTATGATGTGAGTAGGTTGAGTAGGTATACCTGTAATCTTGGGCAGGAGCATTGGGATGCACTTATTAGCGTGATGAGGTATTTGAAGTACACTTTGAACTTTTGTTTAAATTATGAGAGATACCCTGCAGTCCTTGAAGGATTTTCTGATGCAAACTGGATATCAGACTCAGAGGAATCTAAGTTTACGAGTGGATATGTTTTCACTCTAGCAGGTGGGTATGTATCTTGGAAGAGTTCCAAACAGACATGTATAGCTCGATCCACTATGGAATCGGAGTTTATTGCGTTAGATAAAGCAGGAGAGAAAGCCGCTTGGCTAAGATGATTTTTAGAAGACATTCCTCTCTGGCATAGGCCTGTGCCAGCTATATTATTTCTCTTCTAATTTTTTCAGCAGAAGTGCAGAACCCTAGCTTCCGCCTCCACGCTCCACTTCCTGCAGAACCTTAGCTTCCGCCTTCACGCTCCACCTCAGTAAGCTTCTATCTTCTGAGTTCTGATTCTTCTTTTCTGATTCTTCATTTCTCTTCCAATTTTTTCAGCAGAAGTGCAAAACCCTAGCTTCTTCCTCCACGCTCCACCTCCAACAGAAACCTAACACCCCTTCGCTGAATCGGTAAATCATAGTAAGTTTCTATATTCTGATCCTTCTTTTTTGGTTTGGTGGGGATAATTTTGGATGTGGGTATTGATTTATTTGTTGTGAAATTAGTTTCCTTTTTTCATTTGCTGAGTTGGGTTTGTGTTTTTTTTTGATTATTTATGAATGGAATTGGTGTGATCTTTTCTGTTTTTGTTGAATGGGGTAGGTTATGATTGATTTCTTTAGTTTTGCTTTCCATGTGTGGAGATGTTGGTGTTGTTGATTTTAGTTTTGTAGAATTAACCATTTTCATTTCATCTCATTTGTTGAATAATCTGGTTGTTGATGCTAATTTATAGTCATGTTCAAGTTTATGATAATGAATTCTGTTAGATTCTTAATCGAGTCTATCCTAATCTATAGTCATGTTCAAGGCTTCAAGTTGTTGTTGAAATTGCAGTCTTAGCATCATTTCAGGGTAGGCTTTTGTAGATTCTTAATTATTGTTGCAATTTCTTATTTCAGGGAGACCTAGGTTACCAAGATGTTATAGAATGTGCGGCAGCTGTTGCTAAGGTATTTGGCCTGTATGTTGAACAGTATTCTTCTGGATACACTTGTTACTGCTATACTAAGTCCCTATAGTTTGTAGCTTCTCCAACTGAGGTGTCGTCAATAGGTCAGTTCTTATTCCTTGATTTCTATTCATATACAACATGAGGAAGTTAAGCTTCATTTGTTTTTTTTATCAGGTATTATTATTTTTATTTATTTGTAAAGTTTTTGGACATTCACTATCTAACTAATTGTTCATGTGTACATTTGTTTGTAGAATTTTTGGAAACTCTCTCTAAGTCCAAGTTTATACATATAATAGAGGAGGATGAGGATTAATGATAATTGTGGACCTGTGGTACAAAGGTAATTCATTTCTTTCTTTCTTTCTCTCTAATAATAATTTTTACCTAAAGCTGTTGGTGATTTGGAGCTTGTTTGCACTAAGCTGTATTGGTTTGATGAATATCATGTATAGGCCTTTTGAACCTGTGATGTGCTGTGGACCTGGCCTTTTTGAACAGCAACAACATGCTTTCTTTTTGAGCAGCAACATGCCTTTTTGAGCAGCAGCAACAACAACAACAGGCAGCAGCAGCAGCAACAACATCCAACAACAATTTAATGAAGAAGAATGTTGTTTTTGTCTTTAAGAATGGATTTTTTTGGATGTGTTTGTGTTCCAAGATTGCTGGAATTTTATGTTGTTTGAATTGCTTAAATGTCTGCAGGAATTTAATGAAGAATGAATGTAAAAATATTTGTTTTTTTGATTTTTTTTTGAATTTTACACTGTCAGTTTCATGAAACTGACACAACCAGCCGGTTAACCGAAACCGAGAGAAAACCGAGTAAAACCGAATCGACGGTAAATGGAACGGTTTTGGAAAGATAAATGGAAAACCGACTATGCCGGTTTTGGCTTTGGTTTGGCAAGAAACCGAACCGAAACCGGCCATGAACAGCCCTAGCAATAGCTAATGCTAAAAACAACAACTATAATGGAAAGTCTATACACATTCGTAGAAAACATAATTCTCTGAAACAATTAATCTCAACTGGCGTTATTTCAGTTGACTTTGTGAGGTCTAAGGAGAATATCACGGACCCTTTGACGAAAGGTTTGTCCAAGGAGATAGTTAGTAATGCATCAAGGGGGATGTGGCTTAAGCTCATTAAATAAACTTTCCATGAAGGATACTCAACCTTGCTGACTGGAGATCCCAAGAACAAGGTTTTGAATAAGACAACTATTTGTGGTGGGTTAAAGGAAATACTATCAGAGAATTTCATTCTCTGTCCCTTCCCTATGGTGTAGACGTGATAGTGTGACTGCATGTGAAAGATAACTTTTTATTAGGTCTTAATGAGTTTTATAGCTTCAATTCAAAGAAGTGGGGTGTAGCAGTAAACACTCTTGATGGAATCCACCTATCTGAATGTGGAAGTGGGTCGTTTCCTAGGAGAATTGAGCTGATTCTCTAGAGCATTCTAAGAAACGGGATACGGCCAGGGCTAAAATGGACATAACGGCACGAACTTGACAGCGCCTAGAGTGATATCACGCATGAAAGTTATTGATGAACTACACCAAACAATGGCAGTTCAAGACATCGCGTTCGCTGTCCATCAAGTAGTTCTGATAATTTCTCACTAAGCAAAGGTTTAAGACCTTATGGACACCTATTGCCTATAGTGGTATTTATCGCTTTCTGATTTCTGATTTCTGATTTCTGATTTTCATCGGTTTTTCATTCATGTGGGGGATTGTTGGAGGAAATGATTTTATGAGTTTTTTTTTGGTCTTGGATTAATTGGAACTTAGGACCAAGGGGTCACTAAGGACACTAGCTCATTTTCACTATTTATGAATGCAACCTTTAGTCCCACATAGGAGAAGTTATAGATGTTGCCTCTCCATATTATTCCTTAATAGGGGACTAAAGCTATAGGAGAAGCAAGGAAATAAAATTTTGTCTTAATGGGGGTGTCTGACCCGATGGATATGATTTCCTTGTAACATAATGTCGATATTTTTATGTCGTTTTCTTTTTACAATATCTTTACACCATTATGTCGACATTCAGAATTGATTGCTGGCTGATTTCTCTCATCTTCTCGCCTAAAAAGAACTTGAATTTTTCATTTCAACTTATCCCATATCAGACTATCCCTAGCTCTTTTCCCCTCTTCTTGCTTTGATATGCGCTTTGCTTGTTTATTTCCTTCATTCTTCTATTGATGTTGAGTTTTTTGAGTAAGTGATTTGTATTGTGCTTATACAAATCATAACGGGCAGTTCTATCCTGGACACATCTCCGTTGTGGGGTATAACATCTCTCATTCTTAAGGAGTACCCGCGAACTATTGTGTTAAGGACAATTTGCTGAACAGGTGGCTCTGTCCTTTGTGTGCAAATCAGTGTTTCAATTCAAAGATTTTATTTTAACGTTAGCATCTTTTGTTTCAGTATTTTATTATTGCAGATACAATACAATCTTTACGGTTTTAATGCAATTTCTTAATCTCGTAAGTTGGACATAAGGGAGGTTTTTTAATAATGTGGACTAATAACCTAAATGTGCAAATTTTACTGCACTCCCGAAGCTACATCTACGCTCGTATCACACCACCATCACCGACCCACCCGTGGATCTATACTGGTATCAATGGACCACCTTGAGGCTAGGTTGGACTCTTGAATACTTCCTTAAATATTTTTCCACTGTCACGACTTCCACGATTACTGATTGGAGATTTTATTGAAGTCACCGACCAATCAAAGAAAAAAGAAGGTCGACCGGTAACGTTTGTTCAAACCAAACTTTTTAAAGATGATGGATGAGATCAATCTCCTAGACCTGGATTCCAAGGTGGCCTTTACATTTGTACTAATCAATAACAAGTCCACAATTTTCATCATGGAAAACTATATAGAGTTATTGCCACTTAACATTGAAGAACTACCAACCAACGTCCAACGTTACACACCAATCGCTCATAGCTTCGGATCATGCACTGATACTTCTTTGGATTATGGATCTTAACTGGCAGGAGTCGAGAAATTATAATTTGAAAATTTATGGCTATCACACCCACATATCCACTAGGTGGTTAGCAAAGCCTATAACACATAAAAAGATAAAGACAAATGGTTTGTTGTATCCTCCGATAAGGAACCTATTTGACATGTTGTATATATACTTGTCAACACTGATCCATATTCATTAGTATATCTGTATCCTGGGTATCAGTTTCATATCGTCCAAACAAATCATATGAGTGCCTCATCGACCCGCATTGGCCGATACTTACGGATCGCGTCCGATACTGACTGACATTGAATGGAAAGAACATGTAAACGTTAAGGCATAATGCTAGACAACAAAATTTGTATCTTTTTATAACGTAACTGGTTAACGTTATTAGCTAAAATTGATATTCAAGATGACACGCGATATCAATATCCATGCAGTAAATACAGTTTGAGATTTGATAGTTTAAGCTAGCATATGCATTTACTAGAAAGTTTTTCACTCAATAGAATAACGCCAATTTTGGGCACTTACATGTTATGATTAAAACATCCACGACTAATATACATCAATCCCATCATCGATGTACCACCCAATCTGAACTGTCATTAACCTATTGGATACACCAGAATAAATACATCAGAATGTGCCATTTGGCCTTACTACAAATCCACGCCACCTATCGGAAACTATGCAAGAACCAAAAGTTACAGTCCGGAGACAACAATATGACGTTCTTCAACACTTCAATAACGTACTATTATCGAAGCTGTAACAACATAATGTAACTAAATGAACAACAAACCAATTGGATAGTGGATAAAGGTCAGATCACCAAACTCCTGAAAAATTATTTCACCACCCAATATACGACACCCTACACCACCATGGATACATAACTCTTCTCAGCAATTAATCCAAGAATAACTCAAAGACAATGTTTATCACTAACTCGGGAAGTCACTCATATGGAAATGAAAGACGCACTTTTATCTATTGGATCGTAACGTGCTCCAGGTTCAGGCGGTTTTACTAGTCAGTTTTTTAAGGTTTTCTGGGATACTACCCATCTTTAGTTAATTGTTACGGTTTAAGATTTTCCACAACCTAAACTTACAATATATGTGAATGAACCACATAAATCTCACATTAATACCGAAAGTAGAACATCCATGAACACCAACACAATTTCTGACTCATAGGAAAGTGTAGTGTGACTGAGGATTGCATATTTTACATACTTAGAGTGTCAATTTCATGGTAGTATTTGTTAGGTTTCTTGTAAATTATTGTATATTACGTTTTCTTTTGTTTATTTATCTTTTAGTAGGTGAAATCATCCAAAAGAAGTGAAATGACACTTAATTATGCAATAAAAGAAGAGCTACAAGTAAAGAAGAGCCAAATACCAGGTGGAACTCGTCCAAAATTAGGATTTTCTGTCATCATCTTGTAGATAATAAAGAGACGAAGACAACGACGAAAGAATGAAGTTATTCCGACTTCGTATGAGAAAGTCATAAGCAAAACAAGACTAATGGCGGAATAATCATTGCAAGAGAAACTATGATCGACACTTTGTTGTACATTAAGGGGAAGAAGGATTTCAAATATTGTTAAAGACACTGCCACTTTTACTCTGGGCAGCCAAGTTTCAAATAATGCTAAAGGCACCAGCTGTGTGATAAGGGCCACCACTTTTCTCTCCCAATTCAAAAGAACGTAAATTAGGTTTTTTTCTGTGTTCGAGCTTTGCTGCCATTAATGGTTGGTTTGATGTGAAACGAATGAATGGATTTTAGAGGTGTGAGTACCAAAAATGAAGTGCGCCAAAAGAGAAGCAAGCATCAACACTTGACAGCCCATCTCATTTCAAATTGAAACCATTATTGCCCAAAAATCATGCCATATTAGCATTTCCCTATCATGTTGCTAAAAGCTTTCTACAAACTAAGTAAAGTAACCATGGACCGAAGCAAACAATTCCCGCACATAACAAAGTTAACATCAAGTTGACAGTAGCCCATCTTGGTCCGCAACAAAGCTTCCGCAGCTTCAGTCCCGCACCATTTTGAATGGAACAACCCACCAACAGCCATCCAAGCCCACAAAGCATACAACAACCACAAAGCATACAATAACAACAAAGCATACAACAACGCATACAACATCAATCAAGCCCGCTCAAAATGAAGATTCAAACCATCCAATCCCGCAAGTGTTAAAGTCCGCAACCTCATTCCGGCAACACTTTGGTCCGCAGCTACAAGTGAGCAAAGCTTCCGCACCTAGCCCATTCCCGCACCAAACCTTCCCGCACCAAGCCTTCCCGTACCAACTCATGCCCGCACCAATCTTTGCCCGCACCAAGCTTGCCCGTACCAACTCATGCCCGCACCAACCTTTCCCCGCACCAAAATTGGATTGATTGAGACCATTTTAAGATAAGATCAATATGGACACGTGGTGAATCTTCTTCGACACATGGCGAAATATAGTGAATTTACTTCGACACGTGGCGGACTTTATTGTCATGTGGCAAAGGGGCATTTTAGTAAATACCATTTTCTTTTACCCCTTTAAATACAAAGTTAATATGTGAAGAGAGGGGACTTTTTGGAGGATTGATTTCTTCTGCTTCATTTCTATTGTAACCCAAAAGATCAATAAGAACTTCAAATTTCTATTACCCGTGGACGTAGGTAAATCTTTGCCGAACCACGTTAAATATATGTATGTTGATCTCAATTATGTTTTTAGTTTCATTTTAACTTCTCTATGTTTAACCCATTAAATTTCCCATAAAAAATGTGATTTTGGGTTCTCTGTATCATAAAATGAATTTCAATTTTTGGTTGTTGGTGATCATGAAAAATGGTCCCTACAATTTGGCGCTAGAAACAAGGATGTGTAAAGGATTTATCCTACCTTATAAAGATATGATTTTTCTTGTCATTTTCATTTTTCAAATAAGAAGCTTTGATACAGGGAATTTGGATTCAGAAAAATGGTTTTCACCAGCAGAAAAATGGATTGATTGAATTCAAATGAGTTTTCATCAATAGCTAAACTTTTCTTTACAAAACCCATTAAGTGATTTTCGGAATCAGTTTGAGATTTTATTTAAGAATTTTGTTTAACCCATCAACAGTTAAACTTTCTTTTATAAAACCCATCAAATGATTTATCTTACTTGTGTTTATAAAGATCGAATGAGCTTCCAAAAGTTTTGCTAGAAGAAACGACAAAAACAACCCAGAATGAAAACAGGAAAGTGATGCTCTTTTTCTTTTCTTTCCTTTCTTTTTTCCCGGTCTTTTACTGTTCTTCTTCTATTCATCACCTGCGAAGAAGATATCAAGAGGATTAAGGTGAGATTTAAGCTGAGAGAACATGAAAAGGTTCAAGGATTGTTGTTAAGCACGATACCGATGTTGATTAAAAGAAAAGGCTATTAATTTGAGAAGAAATCAAAAGGCTAGGGATTTGGGAGTGAAATCGAAAATTTGGGATTATAATTGATCTTGAGATTATAAGAAATTTAGTTGATAATTCGGTAAATGATGAATAGAGAACAAAAGGGTTTGATGAGAATTTGAAAATAAGGTTGAAGAATTGCTTGAATTTGAAAATCAGGGATTTTAATGTTTTTTCCTAATGATGAGATGAAATTGAGTTTTCAAAATTGAAGTTCAAGGGTTGAAATCAGAGATGGATAATGAGTGAATTGAAATGGATTTAAGAATTATGGCGGTGTATTTAGGATGGATTCGGTGAGTTGAAGAAGAATTTAGGATGGAAATGGTGAAGTGTTGTTGCCAAGAATTTGAATTGGGTTGCTGTTTGTGTTGAATGAATGTTTTATGTGATGAGATTGGATGGGTTTGTGTGTGAATGATTAATAAGTGCAGGGAAGGAGTCTTGAATTATCAGATATATGACCAAGCCATGCCGGAATTTTCAGCAAGAGGTGCAAACAAGCCGTTTGCTGAATTGCCTGAATATAAGTAGCCATCCGTAATGCTCCAGAGAAAGGAGAGGGTGATCTAATGATGCTTGAGAAAGGCAGTTGGATCTAAAGTTAGGAGTAGTCATCAGGATTTAGGAGTTCCCACCTTTACCTGACGGACTAACTTCGTCTTTTATATAGGATACGGTTTTCGAAAAGATGATATCAACGGAATCCCTTCTTCAGCTACGGGAAGGAGATATTGAATGCTTTAGAAATCAGAAGGAGATGTTGAATGTTTCACACCACCCAGGCTTAAGTCCCGCTACACCAGTGATATTCCCGCAAGTTGAAATCCCCGCAATACCAGGCTTCAGTTCCGCAAGTCTGGTTCCCGCAAGCATCAATCCCACAGCTCAATTCCCGCAAAAAAGAAATATGAAATGACATTTTGTTCATAAGAATGACCATGGATATGTAGCTGTGCTCTTTTACGCATCTTGATGTCCCTTCAATTTTTATGAGATTCAAGGATATCAAGGAAGAAAGTTACAAACTCACATGGATAATGTTCATGTGGAAAACTGAGTTAAAACTGAGTTATTGATGTTGCCATGATATGAATGAGTCAAATTAAATGAGTGGATTGAAGTGGATTATACAGGGAAGGAATTTATGCTTGATTGAAATTACAACCAATTTTATGTTGGAATCACCCACAGAATTGCACGTAAAAGTCTTGAAGAAATGCCTGAATGAGAAATTCTACATTGCAAGAGTTGAACTCTCAAAGTGCAACAACAAGATTCATAAGCATCTCCGAAACATAAGGAACTCATGCCAGATAAGTGTTCATTGCCATATTTTCATCTATATTTATCATTTTTCAAAAATGGTTATAAAACCTAAGAGTGATTTATATCATAGTGTTTTTCACGAGTACTAAATCAAATCTGAAATTTCTGAGGAGATGACTTTGGTTTTGTTTTATGGAGACCTTTCGAGACTACTATATACTTCTCCAAAATAGATTTTTCTTTCTTTCTGAAACGTGTTCCTGCCCTGTTTGTCGGGATAGTTTTGACACAGCTATAGACCCCAATACTTTTGCCTACCATTTTTATGATAAAGAGGTCTTTCACGGCTTTCCAGTAATACCAAATTTTCTGAATTCCATTGAGGCATGAATTTTCAATGAATTTTCTTTTGAAGGATCTTAAAACTGAAGTTTTCTGACAACAATGTCATGTTCCTGTTTTTACAAGCACTTTTAACTCAGTTTTACACCTTATCACTTTTACCTATCATTTTTGTGTTAAAGAGGTCTTTCTCAGATTTCTAACAATACCAAATTTTCTAAATTTCATTGAGTGATGAATTTTCAATGAATTTTCTCTTGAAGAGTCTTAAAACTGAAGTTTTCTGACAACGTTATCATGTTCCTATTTTTAAACTCAGTTTTCCACCTGATCATTTTTATTTACCATTTTTATGTTAAAGAGATCTTCCTCATCTTTCCAGAAATACCAAACTTTCCGAATTCCATTGAGTAATGAATTTTTCAATGAATTTTCTTTTGAAGAGTCTTAAAATTAAAATTTTCTGACGATATTTTCGTGTCCCCATTTTCATGGGAAATTTTAGCGCAGCTTTCCAACTTAATATTTTTTCTGGTTATTTTTATGTGGTAGAGGGATTCATCTGGTTTCAAAGGAGCTATAATTTTCTGAATTTTAACGCATAACGAAGCCGGTGTAAATTTTTGATTAAAGACACTCAAAACTGAATTTTACCTGAGAAGCTGGTGTTAGTGGTCAAGGGAGGGTATTGAGAGCATATCACAAGAAATGTTGGAAGAAATAAGTAAGAAGAAGCTAATGGAGTTGGTGATGGTACTGTGCTTGACAAATTGAATGAGTGGTTCAGCCAAGGGAATGAAAAACCTAAGGTTAAATGAGAAGGACATCCCAAGGATACTCACACACCAAAGCTCAAGTTCATGTCCCAAGAGACGCAGGTACGCACATCAGCAGTTCAAGGATTGAAGTTTCTTTCCGAAACTCAAGTACAGAGGATGGCGATCCGCACCACGAATGCACGCACAACAGCATGCTTTCTTCCAGCCCTCAGAGAAAGAGATGATTACACTCTTGCACTTTCACTTGCACAACCATATTATGGTGGGCACTAAAAAGACAAAGGATGTTCAGTTTTATGTTGAAGTGATGGATGTAGTGCAGACCGTGGGTGGTGGAAGGAGATCTAACCATAATACAGATGAAATTGAGAAAGAGCAACGGGAGAGGGATAGGAAGAACATGATCAACATGGGTTTTTCAAACTTCGTAAACAAAGTGAGTGATCTAAGGGGGCAACCCCAATTCAGAAAGACGGATCTTGAGTTTGACCAGCCACTCAGAGAGCTTGGCTTCCACGGCGTGCCTTACAAGGCTTCGACCTTTATTGTCCCTACTTCAAGTTGTCTGGCGGAGCCAGATTATGGAGTAAGAGAGTCTTGGGCTAAGAAATTTACCATTACTGATGACCAAGTATCAATATCAGGGCTGGCTATGAAGATTGTAAGCTGAACATAATAGCTCAACACTACATGGTGAAACAAAATAAACAATTCAAAATTCTACCGCTCAATTCATAATTCGAAAGCTTCGGTCTCGCAGATTCAATTCCGCAAGTTCAGTCCCCGTAATTATTTCCCAGAAATAAAATTTTACAATACAGTCGAGATGATAGGTTTTCACAGGCATTGACACGTATGAGAAAATCTGCGACTAATGACACCTGACACATGACCCATCTCGAGATAACAGGCTCTTACACACATTAAACAAATATGCGTCAAGTGACGCCTAATGAAGGGCCTTTCTCGAGATGACAGGTTCACACTCAGGCATTGGGTCGTA
>JAJJMC010025232.1:4155268-4172563 GCA_023531435.1 Papaver californicum | reverse complement strand
ATGGAACAACCCACCAACAGCCATCCAAGCCCACAAAGCATACAACATCCACAAAGCATACAACAACGCATACAACATCAATCAAGCCCGCTTAAAATGAAGATTCAAACCATCCAATCCCGCAAGTGTTAAAGTCCGCATGCCTCATTCCCGCAGCACTTTGGTCCGCAGCTACAAGTGAGCAAAGCTTCCGCACCTAGCCCATTCCCGCACCAAGCCTGCCCGCACCAAGCCTTCCCGCACCAAGCCTTCCCGTACCAACTCATGCTCGCACCAATCTTTGCCCGCACCAAGCTTGTCGTACCAACTCATGCCCGCGCCAATCTTTGCCCGTACCAAAATTGGATTGAGACCATTTGAAGATAAGATCAATATGGACACGTGGTGAATCTTCTTCGACACATGAAGAAATGTAATGAATTTACTTCGACACGTGACGGACTTTATTGACATGTGACAAAGGGGCATTTTAGTAAATGTCATTTTCTTTTACCCCTTTAAATACAAAGTTAATGTGTGAAGAGAGGGGACTTTTTGGCGGATTGATTTCTTCTGCTTCATTTCTACTGTAACCCAAAAGATCAATAAGAACTTCCAATTTCCATTACCCATAGACGGAGATAAATCTTTGCCGAACCACGTTAAATCTATGTGTGTTGATCTCAATTATGTTTTTAGTTTTATTTTAACTTCTCTATGTTTAACCCATTAAATTTCCCATCAAAATGTGATTTTGGGTTATTTGTATCATAAAATGAATTTCAATTTTTGGTTGTTGGTGATCATGAGAAATGGTCGCTACCAGGGGTAAGTTTCGAGTTCAGTAAACACCATTGAGTCGTTGAGGTTGTTTGAAGACGAGATGTTCCAAATAAACTTTAACATGGCAATGTCGCTGCTTCCGTGAATGGTGGTGGTCGAATGATGGCAGTGAGATGATAACCATGGAGTTGAATTTGTTGGTTAATGGGTTTTGAGGAAATGGTATTTGCTGCCGAGATGAAGAAGAGATTAGTTGAGTTATGGGTCTATAGGAGCTGATGATGACCATGGAGGAAGTTGAAGAGACGATGTTCATGGCTATGGAAGACGAACCTGATGTTGATGATGGATCAGTGAGTTCGAGAAGATAAAGGAAGAGCTGAGATGATTTCGAATGGCAGTAAAGGAAAAAAATCGATAGTGGAGTTTCTGTTGATGGGTAGGCTGTTAATGATTGAGAACAATGGAACAGATGGTCGATGACTAGTGGGTTCGAATCTATGATGGCACTGAAGAATTGGTTTTGGTTTCGAAAGAGAGGCTTTGATGGGGCTGTTGAAAATCCGATGATGATGGATGGGTGAAAACTTGAGTTGTGTTCGATGGCTGTAGCTACAGGTTCAAGTTGATGATGGCTCTGTTTAGCTGACGCTTGGCAGCGAGAACGAGAGTTTGAGAAAAGCTGTATGTTCGTGATAAAAGAAGAATTTGAGATAGATGCAAAGACACTGTTTGGAAGAGAAAAGATAGGTAATTTAGCGTGTGCGTGATATATGATTGAAAGAGAAGGCAGCTGTGTAAACCACGGTAGTTTAGCTGGTCGGTGGATGATAAGGCTTGTGGAGAATCCTATTTATTTTAAAATTCTGAGAAGAGGCGGTGACTAAACCCCTATATATTAGGAAGCTGTGTTCTACTTTGAGAACCTTCGTATACAGATAACCCCTATAAAAAGCTCCTCTCCAACCTGTTCTTCCACCAATTCACGTCAATCTCCAAACCCTTCACAACGTCTACGGCAACACCACCAAGCCCAAGCAAGATAGGCCCTTGGAGTTATTGGTCTACTTTTTGGGTTTGAGTTTCAATTTTTTTTTTTTAGTAATTATTATGAACTCAATCATGTGTAGTTAATTTATATTGATTATGGATATTTTCAATATTCCGGACATGAAGCTAAATCAGTTTTATTAATTTATTTGGAGGATGCATGAATCTATAAATGCGATGTTAGTTGAGAACTGAACAACAACTGCTAATTAAAGAGTCCCAGTAAGGTTGAATTCCACTGAGAATTTGATTAGGTGGAAAAAAGCAACTGCAACTTTGGCCGGAAAATGGTGAACATCTTCAGAACAGTGGATGAAGAGGGCTATATTTCTGCAAAGAGAAGAAGAACAAGCCAACATAAGTTTGGTTCAAGAACAGTTGGAGGTCCCATGGATGATACAGCTAGAGCAAATAATAAACAATCAAGACCAGGAAAATCAATAAGAGTAGAGAGGAAGATCATAGGGGGATCAATGGGAAAGAAAGGGACTAGAGACATCATTTATTTAGCAATTTGGAATGACAACAAAATAAGATTTGGGTGGATTAGTTTCAAGGCTGGAAAATGGCTGAGTAATGTGATGAAGAAGGAAGCAAAAAATGAAGGCAACAAAGAGGGATTCTGGAGTTTTAGAGACAACCTGGATTGGATGACAACAGTAAGGAGATTCAATGAGCATGGTTTGTTTATATGTGTCCAATTCTCTCATAACCAAGACTGACATTCTTCCCTGTACTTCCCTGCAGGCATAAATAGAGAGGGTTGGTGGCAGTCAGGAATTTTTTTAGAGGAGTTAATGTCTGATTATGGCAATGCCAAAGTAAGCAAGCATATGGATCTTAATAGAAATATTGGAGGGGAAGCTGGGGTACAATGCCAGAAGAAAAACATACAAAAGGACAATCCCATTAGTACTGCTTGGGTAACAGGAAACAAACATATTGATACAGAACCAAATATTAAATCCTTCAAATAATTACAATGTCAATGACAAAATGGAACTGGAAGCTCTCTGGCACAGAACTCTGGTGGTAGAAGTGATTTCAAAAGAATTTGATTGGAAAGAAATTGGTATTTGGGTGATGGATAAACTAGGTTGGTATTATGGGTTCGATCTACAACCCATTGATGACACAAAAGCAGTAATTCTATTAAAAACCAAACATGAATTTACAAGAATCAAAGAACCGAAAAGATGGAAATGGGGGATTCAATAGTAAGCACTTAATCTTGGTACGCCGGCATCAATGCAATCCCGAAGCCAAGCATGATGGTATCCAACTAAGTCTGGATTGGGATTGGAGGTGTTCCTTTCGACCTGTAGGAATACTTCACTTTCAAAGAAATCGGTGATTACTTTGGGGGTTTGTTAGAGGTGTGTCCAGAAACAGCAATGGCTTCTGATCTCTCGGAAATCAGAATCAAGGTGAGGGGTTTTGCTATCAATGGGTTGTGGAAACATGAAATGATTTTAGGGTTTGCTAAAATTTGGGTTGAAGTAAGGAGGATCGGTGATTGTTTGGAAACCCCTAAATCAGATTATAAACCGATTTCGATTGATAAGGGTAATTGGTGGTCTAGAAGAAATAAGATCTGGCGCCGGAAGAGTGAAGTTTTGGTCGGAGTTAGGGAAGAAGAAGACCAGGATCGGAGAGATTCGGGGCTGGTGAAGAGACAAACTCTGCTGCAAACTCTGGATCGGGACAGTGGTGATAGAGATGAAGCGGCGAGTTCAGAAGGGTCAAGTACATTTCGTGTCAGGAAGAGAGTGGGGGAAACAACGACATCGAGTGATGAAAGGCCACGTGGATCTAAACAGTCTGACTGTGTACGGATCCACTTTAATTTGAATTATAATCCACCGACCCAGCAAGCTCTTCTTTGTAATTTGAATCCAACAGAGCTAAGTCTTGGGTCACCTTTATTGGGCCATAAAAGAAACAATGAGGGCGGCCCAGAAGGAGACCATGATACCAGGCCGGTTTCTAACTCTCAAGCCAGCGGTTTGGGCCTACGGCAGGCTCTTACAAATGATAGTCACAACCCAACAGGCTCTATTTCTTCTTCCAATTCTATTTTTATGGGTAACTCTTCTTTGAGAAGCCTAAAGAGGCAACTTAAGGCCAAGTTATCTAATGAAATTATCTCTAATGTGGCATGTTCAAGCAAAGAAGAAAATAGGGTTATGGAGCGAGGCGTAAAGTTTCATGGTGAGGATGATAACGTAAAGTTGGTCAATGGAATCCACGAAAAATTGGTGCGTATATTCAACCAAATTAAAGAGAGTGGCAAATGCTCGGGGATTGAATTCTCAAATCGAGAATTCAACTTTGTATCTAGCTCTATTCTAGCTCATGGTCAAGCTTTCAAAGACGTATTGAATGCGGAAGAGAGAGGCACAAGCCATGGTTTTATTGATTGATTTGTATCTTGATTGCGGATCTTTATCGGAGGTTTTTCTTTTATCCAATGTGTAAGATTATTTCTTGGAATGTTAACGGTCTCGGCGACCCGGGAAAAAGTTCAAAGTTAAAAAAGCTTGTGAAACAGTGGAAACCTTCTATTTTCATGCTACAAGAGACGAAGCTTAAAGTATGTTTCGAGAGCATAGTTCGTCAATGTTGGGGAGCTAATCCGTGTAAATGGATAGCTCTAAACTCCATTAGAAGTTCGGTGGTATTTTGTTGATTTGGAATTCGGATTTGATCGAAATGGAAGATTTTCTTGAAGGTACTTTCTCTATTAGCATCTCTTGTCGAAATGTAGAGGATAATTTTCGTTGGTTCTAGTTGGAGTTTATGGTCCTTGCAACATTAATGAAAAAAAGGGTTTTCGTTTGGAAATTGCTACATTGCGAGGTTTTTGGGAAGGAAAACCTTTGTCCATTGGTGGAGATTTCAATGAGATAAGATTTATGGAGGAGCGAAGGGGGTGTCGTAGAATCTCAAACTCTATGAAACTTTTTAACGATCTTTGTATTGATCTTGATCTTGTGGACGTGCATCTTTCCGGCGCCAAGTATACTTGGGGAAGACCGCCAAATAAGAAGAGCAAAATTGATCGCTTTCTAGTCACCTCGGATTGGGAGGAGCACTTCCCGAATTTGGTTCTCAAGCGTCTTGCAAGACCATTTTCGGATCATTTTCCGATGGAGTTAGGATCCGTGGACACGGATTGGGGAGCTTGCCCCTTTCGTTTTCAATTAGCTTGGTTAGAAGACACTAACATAATTCCTTTAATGAAAGCTTGGTGGGAGTCGTTTTCTTTTGTAGGTACGGCTGGTGAATGTTTCGTGAAGAAACTAAACGCTTTAAAGGAGAATTTGAAGGTTTGGAACAAAAATGTCTTTGGTTGCATAGAAAAGGCCATGGATACGGCTCTCTGTAAAATGAAAGTGTTGGAAGATTTAGATGATAGGAGGGATCTATCCTTAGACGAAGAAGAGTTGCTTGTGAAGGCTAAGACGGATTTCGAGTTGGCTCATAGGCGTCAAAGTGTAATGTTGAGGCAAAAATCTAGAATTAGATATCTTAAAAACGGAGATCGAAATACAAGTTTTTCAATCGAATGGTGAAGGGTCATAGAGCTTCAAACAACATCATCAACCTTCGTATCAATGGTCGATGGACCGGTAACAAAGAGGAAATTAAGGTGGGTATTGCAAATTATTTCGAGATTGCGTAAAATCTCACTATCGTCCTAGAATCAAGAATATGTGCCTTAAGAAGATCGATGAGAGAGCTAGCTTATGGTTGGAGAGGTTCTTTAGCGAAGAGGAAGTAAAATTAGCAATTCATAATTTGGGAGTAGATCGAGCCCCGGGCCCGGATGGTTTCCCGATGAAGTTTTTCATAGTTTGCTGGGATTTTATTAAAGATGATTTGATGAAGGTTTTCAATGAATTCCATGATCAAAATATTCTTCACTCGTCTTTGAAAAACAACTTTATTGCTCTCATTCCAAAGAAGGTGGTCGTAGAGGAAGTTAAAGATTTTCGACCCATTAGCCTTATCGGGAGTGTGTACAAAATAATATCCAAGTGTTTGGCGGAGCGTCTAAAGGTTTATCTTCCTTCTCTTATTTCTTCGACCCAATCTAGTTTTATTAAAGGTAGAAATATCCTTGATGGTGTGTTGATAGCTAATGAATGTATTGATTCTAGAATCCGTCAAAATGATCTGGGTTTGGCATGCAAGTTAGACTTCGAAAAGGCGTTTGACAATGTCAATTGGAAATTTCTAAATGAGGTTTTATTCAAAATGGGGTTTGGTGGTGTATGGAGGGCTTGGATTAGAAATTGTTTATATGGTTCTAAATTTTCGCTTTTAAATGGTTCGTCGCATGGTTACTTTGGTAGCGAAAAGGGACTTCTTCAAGGAGACCTTCTCTCTCCCTTTCTTTTCACCATTGTGGGTGAGGTTCTTAGTTGTATGTTGAGAAAAACTCAAGAATTCAATCAAATTTCGGGGTTCTCGGTAAAGATAGGAGGCACCAAAATAAATCACTTACAATTTGCCGATGATTCCATTGTTTTTCTCGATGCGAAGGAAGATCAAATTAATAATCTCCGTTACATTCTTTTTTGTTTTGAGTTAACTTCGGGCTTGAAGATTAATTTTTCTAAGAGTAGCTTGTATGGAGTCGCAATGGAAGAGGGATTGGAAAGTTTTACAAACAAGTTGGGTTATAAATTTGAAAAATTTCCTAGTATTTATCTCGGTCTCCCATTGGGAGACAAAGTAGGAGGGTTACAAAAATGGAAGAAAACGATTGAAATTTGTTCGAAGAGGATCTCTTCTTGGAATGGAAAAACAATAGCGAAAGGAGGTAAGTTAACTCTTATCAAAAGTATCTTAGCAAGTCTACCAATATATTACCTATCTCTCTTTCTTGCTCCATGTGGTATATCCAAGAAAATTGATAAAGTAGTGAGGAACTTTCTATGGGATGACAACCAAAATTCTAAAAGAATTCATAATATTGGGTGGAAAATGGTGACCAAACCAAAGGAAAAGGGAGGGCTTGGTATTAGAAGAATGAATCTAGTGAATTCGGCTTTGCTTAAGAAATGGTGGTGGCGCTTCGGCTTAGAGAAAGATTCTTTGTGGAGGAAAATAATAGTTGAAAAATTCGGTGAATCCCCTACCGGTTGGGAAACTTTAAAACCTAAAGGTTCAAAAGGAGGAAGTCTTTGGTATAACATTTATAAAGAACTAGAAGGTTTCAATAAGAACATCAAACTCAAGGTTGGAGCGGGAATGGAAACTAGATTTTGGGAAGACATTTGGATCGGGGAAAGAAAATTATGTGACTTGTTTCCTTCGGCCTATGAAGTTTCAAGGACAAAAGAGGTCGTGGTAGCTCGTATGTTCGATGTAGTAAACAACGATATAAGATGGAAGTTTATGGCTAGACAAAGATACTATCAATCAATAGCTAGTGAAGTATCAAGTATTTCTAATATTCTTTCTACTTTCTCCTTTCAAGAAGGTGTCTCGGATAGTCGTCTTTGGATTGGTAATGAAAATGGTCAATATACGGTGAAAGATGGTCTTAAGATCGAAGAGGAACAAAATTTGCCAAATTACACAATTGATGTGGTATGGAGCCGCAATTACCCTAGCAAAATCAATTTTTTTCTTTGGATCCTCTCTCATGATAGGGTAATGACTAAAGATAAGCTTCGGAGAAGGGGCATGAAGGTCTCTAGCCTTTGTTGTTTTTGCGACGATAATGATGAAACTAGCGAGCATCTATTCTATGATTGTTGGAGGATTCGAAGGATTTGGGATTACTTTATTGAAGGGTCTAGGAGCAATTGGAATTATTCATCCAACATCTCTCAAAACGTCAAATCTTGGGAAATAAAAATTGGGGAGATGATCGACTTAGTGGAATTTGGAACAACATCCCGGTAGCAATTTGGTGGTGTATTTGGAAGGAGCGCAATGCAAGGGTCTTTGAAAACAAAAAGAAAAGAGTAGAAGGTATCATTAGAAATGTTAAACTTCAAGCGTTTTTTTGGGACGAATCGAATATAAAAATGTTAGGTCTAACCGCCAATTTAATTGTAGCCCTTTGGGATTCTTTATTTCGTCCACCTTGATTGTATATGTTTCATTAGCTTTTCTTGTGGGTTTTCTGTATTCATTGGCTTGGGGTACCCCCCTTAAGTACGTTCTCTTTTCAATGAATTTTCTCATATCCGATCAAAATAAAAAAATTATTTGGAGTTTTTATCATTATCGTTTGTTTTCACTATATCTAGGGTTTATGTGTTCGTTTACTGAGACTTGTGAAGGTTCGTTTTAGACCTACTTATGATTTAAACTAACATATTTTTAAAAGATTGTAACAATATTGGGAGAAACTGAGACTCGGGATTCCACCAAAATAACTCCTGAGTGATTCCGACAATAATTTTTAACAATTATATCTCTTTTACTGACTATGTTTCCTTGCCAAAAGTAGATTTATAAAATATTAACTGTAAATTGTAAGCATCGTGCATCAAAAGATCTTAACTCCCAACATACACCATCAAACAAAATCACAACTAATTAGTAAAAATCATAAATCAATTTAAAACAATGAAAAAGTCATAAAAAATAAAAAATAATTACAATTCATTCATGAAATATGGCTTCCTTCATTATCCCAGTGATGGGATTTAGCTCATCATGCTCAAAACACTCTCAAAAGATTGGTACATGAATCAAAAGTGCTTGAGAAGAAGAAAAGAAGCTAAAAAATAATAAAACAGGGAATCTGCAACACATTATAGGCATTACAGATTAACTGTTCCAGTTCAAGTCCAAGATAAACGTTGCAGACTGAAGATAAACGTTGCAGACTGATGAAGGAACTGTGTTAGAGTGGTTGAAGAAACTGTTGCTTTACCATTTGTTCTCCGTGTTCTTCAGCAGCAGCAGCCAGAATTGTTCCTGACACCTGATTTTTGTTGTTCCCCTTGCTACATATAGGTTTAGTAAGACCTAATAACCTCTCTTTAATCGATAGGGATCCAAAACTCTTTCCAAAACAAACTCGAATTCTTATAAATCCAAAACAGATAGTAAACCTTTTTCCGATCATAACTTGACTTTTCCAGCTTGTTTTACGGCAATAAACTCTTATATTCGACGTGAATTGATCCCTATTAGATACTGCTTCAAGTTGGATAGCTATGAAACTCTTAAAAACCCAAAAGAAATTGGATTTCCAAATCACAACATTTTCTTTACGCGTGAGAGAAAATATCCTGCCATTTTCGTTATTTTTAATTTGAAATGGGGTTGCCTCCTATCCAAAGATGGGTCCCTTTAGCAGTTGTCCTTCCGGGTGCTTTAGTAATTTTTCTCGGGTGATTTTATCATTTTATGAGCTGATTTTTCCACAAATATTTATTTCCCAAAAAGACCTACAAACACATAAAATCACACGATAAGTACCAAACGGGCATTAACAATATAGATAATTGAGGACAAATCAAACACAAAAATATGTCTATCAAATACCCCGAAACTTATTATTTGCTAGTCCTCGAGCAAATCTTATCTAAAAATAAAATAACAATCCTAACTCACTTTCCCAGGCATCACGATTGCACTTAGCGTGTGCAACAAGCCTTTAAACCCATAAGTGTCCCTATCGGACGAGTTTTAGTCTCGTGGGGGTTTACAAGAGATATACCCACAAAACCTTTTACTCCAAACCCTAGCTTCTTGTGAACGATTGAGGGTAAACACTAAACAAGCTATTTAGTTGGCATACTAAATTCTTCGGCTATGAGAATCATTACCCTATATGAGTCCAATTGTTGTACACGAGTTTGTACTCAAGCGTACTAAAATTCATATATAAGAAAACAAATTCCTAATCAGATAGTTGTACAGTGGACCACGATACCCGGAATCTAACAAACCACAATCACATGAATAAACTAAGAAGATGGATATGAAGATAGAAGTGTTCACATGTTGACTAAGGTGAACGGTGTTTCTCAGAATATCTATATGAACATCGTGCCAGGATGAAACCTAATGGATTGAGATACGCACCCACTGGTCTGAATCCTAATTCTAGTATCAACTCAGCTAGTATATACAAGGGTCTCAGCGGCCGATTTATTGAATATATACATTTTTTTTTATTGTTGACAACATGATTAGATCTTTTGAATCTAAGCGGATGCTCATTGTCAGAAGATTACATGATAATTTCCATGGATCCTGCATTCCATGCTTGCTTAGGCGACGGAGACAGGGAGAACACACACATATTGCTATCCAAATGTCAATTTTTTTTTCCAAAAATTATTGGTATGAACAAAAAGAAAATACCAAAATGGGGCTTGATCTCAATAAATCTACTCCATCCTAGCGGTGACAACAAGGTGATATCAGTGACCCACCAAATCACTTAGAGAAACACATAAAGTTACAAAAATAAAAAACAGAACGTGACATGATGACGACTCCGAGATATGGTGACAACCTGTCGTGTTATTTCTAACAACTGAGCTTTGTCCTTTTTATGAATAAACAATTTAGCTGCACACACCAACTCCTATAGACAAGAATTTTGTTTCCATCTACCTAGAATGGTTAGTTATCCTGAATTGTTCACAATTCTCTGAATTCTGGATTTTCATATTGCAACTAAAAGTTTCTCTCATACCCCCAAACTTATATCTAACATTGTCCTCAATGTTCTAAAGATAAATGATTAAAAACATGAACAAGGAGAAATTGTTACCACTTGAAGAAAGGGGTTAAGGAAGCATATTACCGTGTCGCAAGAGCATGGGTTACCTCCCAAGAAGTGCTAAGTTTAAATTCTTTATCCATACTAAGAAAATACTAGTCAGCTCATAGAATCATAAAGCAATAGTCGGAATAACTGTGAGTCATCTAAATAAAATAGTGTTATCCCAAATAAAAGGAAACTGCAACAGGCCTAGAAAGTGTATAAACAGAACATAGCCTTATCTTTATCTAGTGTCTTGTTTAAGATAACTACATCTAGTTGGGGTTCAGGTGTAGGCTCTATAAAAGGGTCTAAGTAGATCTATTTGGGATGGGTTTCCTCATTTTCATAATCCATAGGATCGGGTTGTAAAGTCTGGAGAAACTAAAGTAATAAATTTGAAGCACATAATAATAACCTGAATAATTGTGGATCCTCAAATTTAATCAGATTTGACTCACACAGTTGACTACAATGAAAGTAGTAGTCATTCTTGAGAAAATATGTCGATTCTAATTTCCTAAAATAAATAAACTTAGTCTCAAAACTCAATAACTTACACATTTGAAATTCATACATTCCCACATATGGAAGAAAATGTTTTGGTGGGAAAGCAAAGTCAATCTTGGTATTATCTCCTAGGTAAACCACATCGACAAGAGGATGGGTTTCTAACAACTGAACTTTTTTCTGGACATCACCAGGCTCAGGAAATCTAGTTTGAAGATGATCTTGTAAAATGGTAGAGACGCATATGTCAAGTCCCAAGTGAGGGACCTTTATAAGAGTCAAAGGTAAAGCACAGGGAGAATGATAATCACCCCCAAACTCAGAGTTTTCAGTGTCTCTAGGTAGACTACTCACAATTCCCTTAGATTCTAGATCGTCAAAGTCCTGAAAATAGTTAATTGCTTCTTCTAGGTTATAATCAGGTGGTGCATCCCCACTCGTATTTAAAATCTCTATGAGTCTATTTATTTTTATCTAAGACTTTTGTTTCTAAATCACTGGACTCTAAAACATTATTCTTAGGATAAACTCGTTCCTCTAAACCATCATCGGCTTCAAAACAAGGAAATACTACATCGTCTAAAACAGTGGTATCTCTAGTCAAATCCTTTTCCTTTTGAATAGGTGAATAATCATTAAAATTATTTGGGTTTGAACCAGAAATAACACTATCAACATGAAGCACAATTGGATTGACAATTTCCTGACCACGCTGCCTGTATATTTTAAGTTCTTCATCAATACTATCCTCCTCATCATCATAGTAATATGAAGATGTTTGAACCTCGTCTAAACAAGTAGTGTTACCAATTATATCCTCGTCCTCTTGACTAGGTGAATAATTATCAAGGGTAGCACTATATTGGCAATTAAGATCATTTTGAGCAATACTATTCGTTACAAGACTCTCATTCACACTTAATGCAAACCTATTTGTATTCTCAGTTAACTGCTTGAGGGATTCTTCTAGAGAAAGAGTTGGACTACTATTTGTTCCATTTACACTTAATGCAAATGGATCATAAGGAGTCCTAGATTTCAACTGGTTGAGGGAATCTTCTAGATAAAGAGTTGGGTCATCATAGGGAGTACTAGATCGCATCCCCTTCCAAGATAAAGAACTCGAATTTGCTTATTTTCATGTTCATATGACAGAGCAATTGCGTGTGAAGATAACACTAATAAGCAGGACCTTTTTGATGCTAGGATAAACCTAAATTCACAAACCCTAATGCATTCGATTGGGTTACACCTTGAGTGCGCTACTACTTGGTGGCTCAGTTGGATAGAATCTAGTGTTCGAGCGCTTCGGCATTCAGTGATACAAGGAGTTTTAGGGATAACACTGCGCTAGCTTTTATTCTACGGTTGGTGATGAATGATTTCTAATGAAGATAGATAAGTATATTGATTCAGTAAACGTTTGGTAACAACGAATGACTCCCTAATCATTTTTTCTTCTTCTTCTTCTTATTTTTTTATTTATTATTTTTTTGAATTGTTTTGAACAACCAATCCCTTTTAATATTTATTTATATTCTAGTTTTGCTAATCTAAGTAACCTATCAATTACACAGCTCTCTGTGAAAACGATCCTTAGTACTGCTATATTACTAGTTAATTAGTAGGAAATATATTGATTAATTTGTTACACTTACGACAAAAATCAAATTTTGGTGCCGCTACCGGGGAGCATTGGTTAATTGATTTTTTATTTGTTTTAGCTTGTTTTAGTAGTTTAGAGTATTTTCACGTCTTTTTTTAATGTTTTTTAGATTATTAGGTGTTCGTGGTGTTACCAACTCGTTGAAGGTGTACAACTCTCGTCAAAAGTGGGAGGTAAATTCTGAAAACAGGTTGTAATATCACTTTTTTTTTTGTTTTGATTTTTTTTCTTGTCAATCGTCATGTTTCCTTACGAAAATAATATGTATGGTGCACAAGATCAATCATATTATAGTGGTGATTAATACGGTTTTCAATCTCAATCTTATGACAACTACCAACCATACCAAGGGTATAATCAAAACCAATCTTTTGGCTATTATCAATATCCTAAGGAACCTTGTGGTTATTCTCATACATTCCAACAACCTTACAACGGGTATCTAAGTGAACAACCACAAGGATGAGAGGATAGTTATACTTATAATCATGACTCTTCTAGTTTGGAAGATATGATGCAACAATATATGAACAAATTGGACCAACACCTTCAAAATATAGAGGAGAACGACCATACCTGGGAAGAGTCACATCGAGAAATTCAAAGGAATTCAGAGAAGTTACACGAACATATTGCTCAACTCGGTAAAAATAGGGATGAGGAAGAAGTATGGCCTCAAAACCAAAATAATTCTGAAATTCCTAAGAACAATAAAGATTATTATGAATATGAGCAGCCTTTGAAAATTCCTTGCAACAGCGATGAAGTTATTTTAACACCAGATCATAATAATGATCATTCTCATATTCAAAAGGAGGAGCCTTGGTATAACAAAGCCATTGTTCTGAACGGGGTAACATACTCAAACGCTAATCAACGTTATTATCCGGATTACAATATTTTAGTCCAGTTGATTTACAAGTAGTAGACCCAATTATTTCTTCGGAAGAGACTCATACAAATGATCCTAAAATTTGTACTAATTAACTAGACTTTCTGGGAGAGGACTCTGATTCTGATGATAAAATTATTGAAGATATGGTGATTGAGAATGAGACCAAATTGATTGATTTCGTGGAAGACCCAATTGAGCTTGACAGGGATTATAATGATCCTAGATTTTGATCGAAGCAGAGACTAATGTATGATTGTCAATGGGTACCCGAATATCCGGACTTGTCCCGGAACCGGGTGAATCGGGTCCGGTATAGGTCCCAAAACTGGACCATTAGTGGTTTTGCACCATAACGGGTAGGACCCGAATAGACCCGATAGTAAATGGTTCCATACAGGTCCTACCCGGCGGGTACCCGTGGGTAATCAGGTAATTTGTAGAAGGTAAATTTTATAAAATTAGATAGAAAATTAGGTCATATATATAGCAAATTATCATTTTAGCCAGATCTGATTCACTTTATTTTTTTATTTCCGTTTCTGAAACGACTAATTGACCAGGAGAAACAGAAAATAAACCATAATCTTCGCGAATCTACTCCCATATCTTAGCTCCTTATGTAGATCTTTGGTTAGTTTCTGTAGCTCTGTTCATTTTCCGTTTTAACGAATTTTATTGGGGTTTTTATTTGATAGTTCATTTTCTAGGGTTTGTAATTTCTGAATCTTATATGATCATAATATGGGTTTTTATTTGATAGTTCTTTTTTATTTTCTATGTTGGTGAAATCTGTATTGAATACTTTATAGATAAGGGTTCAGATTCATGATTGTTCCAGTTATACTATCATGATTGTTTCACTATATAATAGCATATTCATGATTGTTCTCGCTAATACAACCTCACTGGATTGTACATTGAGTTTAAGTTGTAACTTTACTCACTGATTTTGAGTTCTACTGTATATAATATATGTCTTTAATTGTTGAATGCCTTAATACCATTCTAATGTTGATTTAGATAGTAATATGAGTTAGGTTGATGTTTAATTTGAATTCTGATAATTATGGGTTCATTAATAGGATCAATACCTCCAGTAAGTTCAATGTATTGTTTTTTTTATTCTTCTTTAGATTAGATTGAGATGGTGCTAAGATGACATGACTTGTATTTCTTTTTGCTGAGTTCGTTCATGGATATGCAACCATATTTTACAATGAGTTTCCTTTATACTTTATTGTAATTGTAATAGTAACTTATCCTAAATTTTTATGGGTTTTACTGCAGATTTAATATGCCAAAACAAACATGAAGTGGAATTGGTGTATGCTGGAGAGATATATGATGTCGCATGTCAGGTAAGTTGTTACTGCTGAAATTCATTTAAAACCATTTATAATTTCCATGATTTTGCTTATGCATATTCAGATCAAACTGTATGGTCACTCTAAATCATTGCTTGGTATAATTGTTATTCTCTTGTTTTGTAAATTTCAGAATGTAATTCAATCTTTGGTGATACAAACTAATGTGATTTCAGTAAATAGTTAATTGCATACATCATTGTTTCATTTTCTCTGTTAAAATGCATACCTACCTAATCAACCAGATATCTTTGAAGGGACAATCCAAAGATGATCCATCTATATTATTGATTTATTCTTACTTAATTGTGGATGAAGTATCAGTTGTAGTAGTGATAGAGATGATAATACATTAAAACGGGCTATTGTTTTCTGCATTGTGGATCAATTATCAGTTATTTTTTACTATTCTTAGGTTTGTAAGTGCCACTCTCTAGTCATGTATAAATGAGACATAATGAGTGATGGTTTGATCAAAGCTAACAATGGGTATGAACAACAGAATCTGAGACTACTATCTATTTACCTTGGCTGTCTGCAATTTATTATTTCATGACTACTAATTGTATCATGTACTATGTACTCTAATTTTTTTAACTTTTTTTATGACTTATGCTAAGACACATACCCTTGTCGGTGGATGATGCCTATGTATGTTTCTACACAAACACTCTAAGTCGACTACTTAACTGAAACTTCTTTGTATGTCTTAAGATTGATTGGTTGTTTTATATGTCTCTTTAACCGAAACTTCTTGTATGTCTTGCAGGGAAGATACTGAATTATTGGTACATACAAGGTGTCTTTTTGATATATCCAAAGAATATTCAAACGTGCAAACTAACTTTTGATAATACTTGTTAAGGAGACTTACGATATTGCCGTTATTTCTTTACACTTTATATATATGAGTCTGCCAATTTCTTGTAGTTATATTACGACAACGTTTACTTCATAGTTATCGAAACTTAAGTATATATGTATGTATGAGATGGAATGTTTGAACTCATTACTTACTTTTTCGATGTTATATAACATATATGTAAAATATCTTTTTTTAGACTTCATGTAAATATATCATGATAACCGATAACTACCCGTTGTTTTTATAGGGTCCGGTTCCGGGTCCACAGAATTAGGAAGCGGACCCAGAACCGTTAGGACTCGGAATGGACTCAAATAATAGGGTCTGATTCCGGGTCATATGGTACCAGGGAGGACCCGGACCCATTGAAAACCCTAGACTAATGAAGTACGGTTAGAAAGTTTGATAGAAGACCATGATACACATGAGGCAAATAATCCAATACAAGAGATAGAGGAAGGTTTGTCTAATCCTTTTGATAATTCTATTTCTAGTGATCATTCTCCCCTGACTGAAGTTTCTCAAAGAGTTTTTAATCCAACTTTTAAGAAGATACCTCGCTTAGGATTGGAGTTATGTGCTTTTAAAGTTTTTACAGATTTTCTTCTAAATATCCACCACTAAATGTGATTGATTCAGTGCAGGTTCACCGAGATGAACCCAAAGAATCATGTTTTCAGTAAAGTTTAAATTGATGTATCTTATTTTTTTCAGCATGACAAAACCACAACCAAGGTACTTATTATATCATGAAGCCAATTTTGGCCATGCCTTTTTGACATTAAGAATCGAACCCATGCATGGAGTTGCTACATCAGCTGATTCTATGTGGTTTTCAATAGAGTCTGGTACTCTATGGCTGAACACCCGATATCTCAATAATAAAATTATGTACCAAATATTTCTATTGTGCTTGAAATCTAGAACTAAAAAAAGAGCAACCAACAAATATTGGAAATAATTATCTTTATCTAAACCCATGATTCTACCATGTTGGGGACAAAATGATGTTCGCCCGAAGTGACATCATCACGTCCCGCAGCGACGTCATCACGTGGCGAAGCGACGTTATCATCCCGACCGTTCCAGCTTGTCTCGATGCTATCTTGTCCCGAAGTGACGTCGTCATTTCTCACAGTGACGTCAGCAATTCTCGTTCCAACTGGTGCCCGATCTGTCATGTCCCGATCCATCCTGTCCCGAACATGCTGTCCCGATCCATGCTGTCCCGATCCGGTCATTTCCGCTGGACCAACTCAATCCCGCAAGCCAACCAGACCAGCCAAGACCAGACCATTTGAGGGATAGCTGGATAAGAAGATAAGGACAACAGGTGGACTTGGGATGAATACGTGTCAACATTTGAGAGTGAAAGAAGAACAGATGAATACGGTTGAGGGCGCCACATCACTTGAAGTTTTCTGACTTGGGTTT
>JAJJMC010025232.1:4128254-4144119 GCA_023531435.1 Papaver californicum | reverse complement strand
ATCACCCATGGTAAACTGCCAGTACCCTTTCTGAGTCACAGGGACATAATTGTGCTTCCCAATGTAATGTTTAAGAACAACTTGCACACACTGAACTTATAAGAGTAAAATCTGAGATTCAGAAGCAAGAAAACATGATGTACCTAATCTTGATGATCGTCCTCATATACCTGATGCCACTGATGTACACAATTCACAACTCAAATGATGCACAACAAGACCTCAAACAAGACATCTCTCTTTGTTGGTAAAGCAGGTGGCACAGGAATACTAGTCTGAACAGACGGCTACCCTTCAGACAATGAAGTAAATCCTGGATTACAGGCAACAGAACCAACATGGAACCTAAGACTAACATATCTGAGATTCATAAGCAAGAAAACATGTATTTCTGAGCAAGATTAATAGATGTCTTGCATTATTCAGCATAATGAACTAGATTGATGAATGAAGGCAAGAATAAGATCAATATTATTGTTGTTCTTGAGAAGAAAAATCCGAAAAATTCTTTCTCTAACTGACATGAATAGCACACTTGTAATTAAATTGGGTAATGAAGTAAACAATTCTATAAAGAAAAAGATAAAGAACACCAGAGTATATACTAAGTATATACAAACTCAACAAAGAGAACTTCAAAATGTATGCCAGTACACACACCAACTCCAAATCGAAATCCAAACACATAAACATCATTAGAAATCGCAAAACACTTCAACACCGCAGTGAGGACTGCCTTGAAATAAGAATTGAAATTGGAAGAATGAAAGATGAACTATTAAGCACCATATGCAGTATCATTTTCATCCACAAACTCTCAAAACTTCTTCTGAATCCAATTGAGTGGAACAACATTAAGTTTTCACCTAACTAGACCTTGGTGTAGCAGATTAGAACATGCTCAGACCCATTCGGCATCAGGAAACAAGAACAGTAGATTTTGATCAAGATATTAGAGTTTAAAAACAACCTAATTATGATGTAAATCTGTGATTGGAGATGAAACTGGATGTTGTTGAAGTAGTGGCATAGAAATTGAACACATGAGATTAAGTATGAAGTAATCAACAGGATGAGATTAAGATTACCATCAGAGATCCAATTTTAACAGTTGAGATTGAAGACTTAAGATTCATACCAAAAATGCAGAAGAAATCCATGAATCCAAGAGCACAAGTGAGAAAATCAAATTTCATACCTAAGAATCATGCTTGATCCTGTTTGAAGACGTTGCAGCAGAGATTAAGATCAAATCAAACTTCAAAACAAGTAATTGCTTCAAGAACTCCATTTTTCTTCAAGAACTCAGTGTTGAATTGAAAACAGATGAATGAAGAAATTGATGAAGAAAAAAAGAATCAATGTGATGAAGAAGGATCGATTCCCTCAGAAGAATCTGAGACCGATGCTCTGATACCATGATAGAATCACAAGATTCTACATTGGAGCTACAAACGATTTGATCAAATGAGTTTGATTAATGAGAAAGATTAAAATGTTACATGACTCTTCTTCCGGTTATATACTTAACTAAACCAGAACTCTCACGTGCAATACACACACTCTCACAATCCCTCACACACTCCACATGCACACATACACAAACACTTGTGCTATTAGTAAGATCCAAGTAGATCAGTTCCATCATCTGGAACCCATTTCCCTGTTGAATAATCATAAGTTCCACGTTTAAGATTTTGATAGTTTGGTAAGATTTGGAAAATAAATCGAGGTTGGAAATAATCAAAGTAGCCAAGAAACAAAGGGAAAGAAAAGAGAACGAGAAGAAAAGTGAGGGAATATAAGAAGTCTTTCCTATACAAGTTTTGAATATTTCGGACAGGACAATATTGAAGATCCATGACAGAAGGGATGACAATCTTTTGAAGGTTCCCTTTATAGTTTTTGGAGGACCGGATTTAAAGGTTGAATTCAGAGCGAGTGTTTCTTGACGAGTTGCATGGAGAAACTCCTACCGTTTTTCTTGTTTACCTACACGTTTCTTTATCTACCGTTTCAATCATGCCTGCCAGGTAACAAGAGTTTCCTGCCAGATAAGAAGAGATAGCTATGATGATTTCCAGCATGATATAATCAATTTGATTCCAACTTGATCATAGCTTTGCTCATGATCTGATGCCACCTTTCCTAAATAATCTATGCCGAGAAGACAAAACTAACTCTACGGAACTAACTTCGAGTTAAGCTTGTCATTTGTTTGTGGATCATTTCTTTGCCAAATGTTGTGAAATTTTCTCGTGGGAGAAAGATACCCAGTATTCAAGCAGCTGAACAAAATAACATTCAAGCTTTACTCCCCCATTGGTAAGTGTGACTTACGTTATGGAGTTTTTTTCCTTTTTTTTCAGGGATCAAATTATTAAGACCCACAAATGTGGTTTATCAACTAGCATGATATTCTTCCAATTTAAGAAGAAATTAGTGTTAATTACAACATCCAAGTTCATCAGACACTTGCAAAGGAAGCGAAAGCAAGAAAAAAAACTTAGAGACGCTCTCTCCATTGTCTAGGTTGGCTTGTAATACTTTGTAGGTACAAAGGGCATCTTAGTGATGACCCCTTCATATGATTTTCCTCGGACTAGGACGTTAACCTTAGTTCCAGCCTTATGGGAACCAGACTTCACATACCCCATCGCTATATTCTTTTTCAGGCATGGACTGAATCCTCCACTAGTCACCTCCCCAAGAGCTGACCCTTTGGTATCAGTGATCTCGCTATGACTCCTTGGAGGTGGTCCTGAAGAGATAATACCCACACGTCTTACTGATGGACCAGTCTCGAGTTGCTTGAGTATTACCTCGGCACCCAGGAATCCACCTTCTGCTCTTCTTCGCTTCCCAATGGCCCATGTAAGCCCTGCTTCTACAGGTGTCACATGTTGTTCCATATCATTACCATATAAGCATAGTCCTGCTTCAAGTCGGAGACTATCTCGAGCACCTAGACCTGTCAACCTTATCTTTCCTTCAGACTTCTCCAAAATTGCTTTTGTAAGATCTAGTGTACTCTCTGAAGGAATAGAGATTTCAAAACCATCTTCACCTGTGTACCTGCAAATTTCATGCCAGATCTACGATCAGAGATAATAGAGAATTCTTTTGCAAAAATTTACAGTAGTTCAAATGTTCTACAAGAAAGAAGGAATATTTTAGTGAAGGTTAGGGTGATTAGTTTCACTATTTCTGGAACAGCAATATAAACACTACATTGCTTTGAAGTTGCAGTTTAGAGCAAAATATCTTTGGGCATAGTTACAGCTCAGTAACTACAAGAATAGCGCATTCGAAGCTCAACTTCGTTACCTTTTAGTGGGTGGTTCCCTGTGCTGCTCAGTCACAAGTGTTTGAATGCCAAAGTAATAATCAAGTTTTATAATGATATTTACTGCGAGCTGAAGCATACTGATAAAGTCAGACATACCCAGTTCTTGTAAGGTAGCAATGGACACCGTTGATATCCAACATCTTGAACTCCCCAAAATAGAACTTGCTTAAATCATCTTTAGTTAGATGTTGAAGAACTGGTGCAGCGAGAGGGCCCTGTCAAAGAATAATCCATGAAATGCTTTATACATTTGTATTATGTAAGGCTTAAATACTTGAACAGAGATTAAGCAACGTGAAGCAGAAGTGAGGGAAGCAGGGTTACACATTGAACATACTAGAAATAGAAAGGTCAATGTCCAGCATAAATGTAATGGACCAATTTTAAATAGTGAATCAGACTGAATAGACGATAGTGGAAGTTTTAGGAGTAATTCACAATACTTCAATTGGTGGATCAAAATTCAAACACAAACTTTTTTGACCTTAAGAATGTCCAGCAGATAGACTTTAAATATACAGCAAGTAACAAATACGATACTGAGTGGACCAAGCATAGGAACATTCTGGAAACAGGAAAGCAGAAAGCAGAAATAAGAAATATTATAAATTTACCTGGAGAGCTATAAGAGATCTCTCATCATGGATATGCCATGAGACATCTCCACCCTTGGCTTTGAATGCCTCCATATGGCTTCCAATGTGTTCTAAATCCTTATCCCTACATCCGGCATTCACAACCAGGTATATATGATCATCGGTGACTTTTGTGATCACAGAATCATCAATAGCTCCACCCTTCTCATTGGTAAAGACAGTAAGACTACCAGTCCCAGGAGCAAGTGAAGCAACATCAGCAATCACAAGCTTCTCAAGGAATGGAATGCAGTCTTTACCCTTGAGGCTAAGTCCACACATGTGGGAAACATCAAAAAGACTACCATTGGATCTGCAATTGAGAGTGGAATCCATAATTGAATCCTTGTACTGGATTGGCATGCTCCAACCAGCGAAAGGAACCATTTTTCCTCCATGGGCAACATGGAAATCATAAAGAGCTGTCTTCTTCAGCTCAGCAGCTTCAGTAGCAAAACAACGTCGGACTACAGATTTCTTGTCGCCCTGAGCAATGCGTCGAGTGATTGATTGCCCAAGCTGCCAAAAACCTCCTCCTCTCATCTTTATCCTAGAAAAACGAAAAAGATTGGATCTATTAGATGAGACAGATAATTACAGGAATCATTCAATAACATTGCATTTATTATCTATCAAGGAAGGAACCATAACATTCGATAGAATCTCTCTTAGACTATTAATCCAGATGAAATATTCTGTAAAAAGTAATTGAGATCTCTGATTGCATGTTTTGCAAATTAACAACCAGCACTTTCATAAGGAATCCAGAGAAGAATACACGAAAAAATCAACCAGAGAATATGAATGGAATAAAATAGCAGAGATCTCTAATGGTCAGTAAAATCAATCACAAATACATAAAACACAATAAGCAAAACCAATCAAATCCTAATACATTTAATAAAAAAAATGTAGATACGGAGAGTGGTAAAGACTTACTTAGGTATAACGAGCAGAAGAGAAAAATAATGTGTTTTCGTTTTCTTCTCTCTTTTTATCAGATTATCATATTGACATAAGGATGTAGTGGGTGGACAAGGGTTCCCTCTGCAAGAGATTAAGATTGTTCCCACATCACTAGTGAGTGGTGGTTAGTAGTCCCAATCCTCTCCCTCTCTTTACTTTCTCTGTCCATTGCTATACTGTGTATCTAGCGGTTAAGAACTAAAGCAAATTTGGTGAGGACATATCCTGGACACTCGCTTTGTGTTTATTTCTATAATAGATGGGACTACCATTATACATGAATACAATAAAGATCCCTGTTTTAGAAATTCAAATGATTTGGTGTAATAGGGTGCAAATGTCGATAAATTTGTAACTTGATGGTGCTCGATGTTCAATCATCTTCACACAAAAACCAATGTTTTTTTTTCAATAGATAGTACAAATGAAGTTAAGAAAACAAATTTGTTTTAGAGTTTCAATCATTTCCAGCCTGTGTCAGGGTTACACCCAAAACTGTAAATGGCCGACCTGCAAAACCTTTTATAGAGACAGTGTGTTCTTACATATGGTCCACAAATAAGCAAAGAAACTAGAAAACTTGTCAAAATTGAAGGTGATTTGGGGAACAAAAAATTAAACACATCACAAATTCTGCGGAGCAAGTAATTCAGTAGTGTCTTTGAGGATCTTCTTTGCACGCCAATATACAGCATTTACCGTTTCTGAAGTCCCCATCTGTAAAATTTGCCAAAGGCAAAAAAATTCAAAAATAATTAATAATCAGGTTTATTGAGATATCTTTAACTGCATGAGTACATCATAGAGATGAGAGAGAGAGGTAAGGATTATTACTTTGATCTCCATGGAGTAATAATCTCGCCACAATCTCGTATCTTCTTTATATGTTGTAAGTGCAGACTCGTAGAACTTGCGCACATTTGAAAGAGCGTTCTTATCACCAACAAACGCTAGGTTAGATTCCAACTCTATGCAGCTTTTATAGAGTGTCAGACTTGGGTGAGGTGAAGCCAAAAATCTGCATTCGATGCACAAGGGAAGGTTAGCAAATTTTACAGCATGGCAAACTATTATCTAGCATGTCTCAAAGTTAGTGATCCGCAAAGATGTATGCGGTTAGAGAAGAATGACGATAGGTGATTAACCTAGAAATGTATACACTTAAACGTCAATGATTTTATTCTTGAAATTTAAAAATTGAAATGGATGCTTTGGGAAACAATGTCCGCAACATACCTCTTGTACACCTCTCTTGCACGTTGAAGACCATCTTTCTGAAGAACATAATTTACTATAGCAGAAGAAAGTGGAACGTGGCCTTCATTTTCTTTGGTTAAGAACGCTAGAAAAGTCTCAACCAGCTTCTTCAAATACTTTGGTTGATTTGAAAAGAACTTGATGGCCTGCAAAACAAGACAGTGCCCAAAAATGAACTTGCTTAAGCTTTTATTGCCAGATTAAATACACCAGCTTGCCCATAGAAAAGAAATATTGGACCTAGACAATCACCATTAAGCAGGAACTATAGGAGAAGGTCTAACAAACTTGACTTTAACTTTACCAACTGTCAGTTTAGTATTGTTCAGGATGATTGAATCTATCTCTTATCTCTTTTATCAAAAAAATTTGGAAGAACTATTAAAAATCAACTTCTCAATGTGCATGAGTAGTCAATGTGATTGGCAGGAAGCTTGACACAACTCTCTCATTCTTTTTAGGCCTTGTGTACCGTTGCTCCAAAGAGGAAACAAAAAACACAGGGTGATGACAGTTTCACACATCTCTTTTCTGTAAATAAATTTGTGTACTCGTATCTTAGCTAGTACACAGGCACTACGTCGGAGTGTTAGCACAGGCATTAGCACCAGTGCAAGTTGTGTAGCACGGTTGTTTGACAAAGTCAATAAGTCATTCTAAAATAAATTGAAAGGGGGAAGGTCCTATAAGTAGAAAAAGAAAATAATATCCTCTAAATCCTTTACAAGGTTGTATGACGTAGTCAATATGTCATTCTAATAAACTATAAAGGGGAGAAGATCCTATAAGAAGAAGAAAACAATTTATTTTATCTTATGTTTTCTGAAAATTAGATAACTAATACTTAACTTGCCATTTCATACTTTTATTTATTGTGAGTTTATAATTCCAGCATCTCGACATAGCAGAGTAATAGGGAATCTCAAGTTTAATGACAACCCAATAAAATCATAAAGCAAATAATAGCATACACGAGAACGGGATTCCATACCATATGCCATAAGCTTTCAGCTTCTGAAATTGCCACTTCTGAAAAAACGTTTTGCAGAAGTTCAAAGACAGAACGCAAGTCGTCCTTACTAAGAGAAGCAGATTCCCTAGTCACCCATTTCATCTCTATTGAAACTCTTAAGACCCAAACTTTCACTGAGGATGAAAGTTTTCCATTTGAAAACTTTTCAGCCAGATTTCTAGCTTCCTCTAATCTCCCCAGTTCCAAGTACAGTGAAATATGATGGTATGCAAGATCCTCCGTGATGGATCCCATAGATTCAGCCTTTTCAAAAACTTTAAACAGACGAGATGTGAATTCTACTGCTTTATCAGAAAAATTGGTCAGCTCGAAAACTTGGGAATCTTCTCCTTTTGACGCAATAACATCCTTCCAAAAGTTGGCATAGAAGGAAAACATCTCCGTTGAAGGCATTCTTTCAAGTGCTTCTTCATATACCTATGCAGAAGAGAAGAATCCATGCGAAACATCAGAAAGTTATGGGACATCTGAAGCAGTTAACAGATAAATAATACTACATGTGGTATTAAATTCATCAAAGTTCTACTAGATTTAGATTTTAAATTTTACAAAAGTGTCTATCAAAAGAGCTGCAAATGACATCCACAGATACACTTAAACTCAGTCATAAAGGACAAGTATGTTGTTCTAAGTCAGGAGGACGACCTCATGGTTCATGTGTCAATAACTAAATTGCTCTAGACATTAGAAAGAAAGCAGATACAGGATTGGTGAGAGTTGAAATAATGCTTACATCAACTGCTTTATTCAACCGGCAAAGCATGTCCTTTTTACTCATATCCTTTGTCTTTTCAAGATCACCAATTTGAAGCCTTGCTAACCAATCCCAATACTCCGCTTTCATTGCAAAATCTCTCTTCATGCCATCCATCATTTCTTTCCTCAACTCTTCAGAATGGGCCAGGTCTATACCATCCAAAATCTCCAAAAAACGCTTTCGAAGACTCATGCTTGTTGGAAGCGCCTCAATTGCCCTGCTATAGATAGTCTGAAGAATAACCGATCCCTGCTCTCTAAAAGTATCCTTTTTAATTTCCGATTCTCCCTCTTGGACATCAGTACCATCGACACCTTCCTTTTCCCCATCCAGAGACATAAACAAATCCTTGTTTTCATCTCTCCACTGTTTCTCATCAACATCCCCTTCCTTTTGAGCCAACGTCACCGTATCTTCACCAAGAGCAGTCTTTCGTGCCTTTAACTTGTTGAGGTAAGTCAGTTCCATGCGTAGATACTCAACCCACAAATCTTCAGATTCTGGACATGCCCTCAACCCATTCTGCATGAGGGCACGAGCTGCAGCAACATTCAAATTGTGGTCGAATTCCCAACTTGCTGCATATATCCAAACACCAGGTACCTTAGGATGAAACCTAAGCACCTGAGGTATAATCTGCAGACACCACAGTTCACCACTTTCAGCAAATACTTCATTATCACTATAGTCTAACTGCTACTATAATCAGAAAACAGAACCAGAGAATGTAAAACCGCCCAGGGGCAGACTCTAATTGTTAACCATTTCCAACAAATAAACACTAACAAGACAGAAAAATAAAAATGTCAAAATTCATGGTACTAGATGAGATTTAGAAGCCGTACCTTCTTCATTCGACCATGACCGCGTTCTCTGCAGAACTCAAGGTACATAAACCAAAGATGAATATCACCTTTAAACCTGGTAACAGCCAATCTAAAAATCCCAAGTATTCTCAAAACACCAGCAATATCAGAAGAAGATTTCCTTTTCCTTTTCTTAAGACTTTGTTCTTTCAAATCTTGAGAAACTAATTTCTTACGAAGTCTACGAAGTGAATCAAGTTGTTTCTCATAATCAATGTAACTTAAGAAATCTTGTTTTAATGGACTTGGTCTTTTAAGTTTGTACTCAAAATTTCTTCTCTTTCTAACAATTTCTGCTATTTCTCTTCGACTAAAAAGACCTCTTTTTTCTAGGTCTTCTAATTCATCTAACATACGCTCTAGTCTGTATTGAACTACGTCCGCCATTTTTGATCAGCTGAAGATGATAAAACACGAAAAAGAGATTTAGAGGGACAAAATCAGAGAGCCGAGATTGGATTTTTAGAGATAAAAATGGAGATTTTGCCTAGGGCGGGAGAGAGGAGGAAGAGATGAAGCTAATTTTCCTGCAACGGTTTTAGGGTTTTTCTTTTGTAGGGTAAAATTAAATCGACGGTGTAGATAACTGGACTGGTTAATACCTCGTTTTCTCCTAACTCACCAGCCGGATCTGGCTCGTCCCGATTCAGATGCCAAATTATTTGTTTTTTCTTTTTTGGCCTACCTAATTTGGACCCTTTAGAATCAAGTACGAGAATACCACTGACTCAATAGCCATAATCATTCAGTCGTGTATAATGACTAAAATGGCATCACCAAAAAAAATCTCCTTTTTTAGAAAGATTTATCATTTGGTTTAAAACCCAAATAAATAGTTTGGGCAGGGTCTGTCTAGAATAAAAACTTATATCAGGTCCTTTTTTATCTAAAACATAAAAATCACCTTGCTACTCATGTCGCCAAACGTGTGGAGCAACTGAACAAACATGTTCTATTCTCTGAGTGAAACTGAAATCACTACAAAAACTGAAAATAAAAAAACCACAAAACTCACCAAAAATTCATCAAAAACCTAGTAGTAATTAAGAAATCTAAACATAGATCTTAATGGAAGCATCAAGAAACCATTGAAAAAGCATATTCAAAATCATCGATGACCTAGATCTGCATAAAAAATAGCAAAAACAAAAAGAAAACGTAGAAAAACCGTGCAAATAAAAGAATTGATAAATGGTCTTACAAAATTCCCTACTTTAGTTGTATGTTTTGTTTCAGATAGAGAAATAGTTGGTTAAGGTCGTCAAGTTAGTGAAGTTGTACAATACCTGTAATTAGTAATGGAGACAATAGGTATGAAAGTTGAATGGATTTCAAAATACTGTTCAAGGGTTTATTAAAGCTGGTTTTGTTAGAATTACAACTAAAGATCATTTTCATATTATTATTTTAGATTGCGTTTAACAAAAAATGATTTTTTTTTAAATCATAAAAGCAAATATGTCACTAAAGAGAAACAAACTTATAACATGTTATCCTTCTCTAGCTGAGATAGGATGGAATTATGAGGACTACCTTTCTAGACTTTTCTCACTACATTTCTTTTAGTATACTTGGTTAATCTATCAACAACGTCATTATAATTTCTAGGAATAAAAACACATTTAAGACCCCTAAAGGACTCTAAAAATCTACTAACATCCGAAAGAAGATTAAAATCTTTCCATTTTGACGAGACAAATTTGAAGCTACAGCTTCAATGACAGATTTACAATCTCCTTTAACAACATTATTCTTATAAGCTTTTTTCATAACCCGTAGCGCAGCTTCCAACAGAGTCATAACTTCATCTTGAGTAGCATCTCTAGCATGATTCAAAATCACCACTATCTCTAAGAATTTTCATCCATTATCTCTAATATTAGACTTAAGCCAACAATTTTCTTATTTAAATCAAAAGTAGCATCAAAGTTAAGTTTTATCCAATTTGGAGGTGGAGGATTCCACTTATCCTTTTTTGGATTTTTACGACTTCTTCTGCAACAATTATTAGCTCCTGTAATATAAATATTATATTTCTCACAATTTCTTAATGCTAACTATGCTTTTGTTAGGATGAGAGTAAGTTTAGTTAAGCACTTTACTGCATTTGTGTTTCCATATCTGCCACATAATAACAATGGCTAAAGAGGTAATAATTATTGCCGAAGAATATGATATTCTGATTTTGACTCCAAAATTGTATCCGTTGTTTTTGAGAATTCACTTGGTTATATATGTGAATAGCTTCAGGAAGCAGGGGAAAACCATATGGCTCTAGCCATGTCACATTGGATCAACATATGAAATCAACTTCCATATGATGATTGCTAAAAGGACAAGAGTAATCTTCAGGATTCATGTGCCTTCTAATTCTGCTCCTTGTTTGAAGTATACCATTCATGCATCTCCAAATAAAAAAAATTAACTTGTATGGTACTTTAAGATGCCATATTGTTAACCAAAGTTTATGTTATTCTTTACTAACATCAGAGATATTATGTTGAATAAGCTTTTTGTAAGTGGACTCAACTGAGAATTGACCGTCTGTTGTCAAACTCCAATGAATAGAATCATCAGAACCTCTTACAGGAATTTTGATATCTTTTATCTGATTGACTTCATTTTGAGAAAATAATTTGTTGGGATTATGTTGATCCCATTGATAAGTATCTTGATGTATGAGGGAATTAACATTCGCATTGTCTTGCATATGAGAATCATAGTTAGACAAATCTTTGGCCTTTACCAATCCAGTTATGCTTCCAAACTTTAATTTTTGAACCATCTTCTAAACTCCATATATGATTCTCTTTAACAATTTATAAACCCCTATGTACGGTTCTCCAAACCCAAGACCCATTTGAGCTGATTTCTTCGGTTAGAGGATCCTTATTATGATAATATTTATATTGAAGAATTCTATCCCATAAAGTATTTGATTCAGTAATCATCCTCTAAGCAAGTTTAGCTAATAAGGCTTCATTAAACTTTTTAGTGTTTTTAAACCCCATTTCTCCAAGTTTTTTTTGGCTTGCATAAAGAAATCAATGCTTTTAGATATAAACCTCTATCCTTAGATTTACTCCACTAGTAATTCCTTTGAGCTTTATCAATGCTTTCAGTGATTTGCTTTGACATTTTAAAATATCATATTTGATAGTTTGCCATAGAAGTTGAGTCTGAATGAACTTGAGTAGCTCTTCCTACTTGGTTAATTGATTAGTTTACCACTCCAATTATTATTCATCTTATTCTGAACTTTTTCAATTATAGGTTTAAAACTCCTATTTTTACTTCTTCCCAAGAACAAAGGAAGACCCAAGTACTTTTCATGTAAAGCCATAGTCTTCATTTGAAGAATTCCAGTTAAATGATCAACTTTATTTCTTGACATATGCTTTTTGAAGAAAATACTAGGCTTGCTGAAGTTCATAACTTGACCTGAAGTAGAATTAAACTGATGAATAACTTCAAGCAAAATTTCTGATATCTTAATCTGTAGCCTTACAAAATATAAGGCAATCATCTGTAAAAAGCAGATGATTGATACTAGGACAATATCTTCTTGGCTTCACACCTTGTATTTTCTTCATAGATTCAGCTTTACAAAGTATTTTAGAGAATCCTTTCATGCACAAAACGAAAAGGTAGGAGAAATCAGATCTCCCTTCCTTAAACCTCTAGTTGGTTTGAAATGAGAACAATAAGAACCATTAAGAAGTAAAGAAACAATAGGGGAACTAACATACTGATTGATTAAATTACACCAAGTATCATTTAAACCAAAACTTTTCATAGTGTCAATAAGATAGTTCCATTCTATTATGTCAAATGCTTTTGATATGTCTAACTAATTCTAAGTTCTCCTACTTTATTTCTGGTGTTCTCATGTTTTCAACTATTTTATGAGCAATTATAGTGTTATCAATGATATTTCTATGAGGAATATAAGCTATCTGTAATGGGGAAATAATTTTTTGAAGAATAGGTTTGAGTCTATTGGCTAGAATTTTTGAAATAATTTTGTAGTTTATATTACAGAGACTAATGGGTCTAAAATCAGAAGGTGTTTGAGGGAATTCTTCTTTTGGTATGTGAGTTTAAAAGGTGTTGTTCATTTATTTTAATAGAAAGCCATTTTAAAAAAAAAAAAATTGATCCATAAAAATAACATCTTTACTTACAGTGCTCCAACAGTTTTGGTAGAACCCAGCTTGGAATCCATCTGATCTGGTGCAGCCCAAGAGTTGATGCCAAAAACCATATTCTTTATTTCTTCTTCTTCATGGATGTTAGTAACAATAACATTATCCTGCTCAGTACTGCAAGAATGAGATCAAAAATATCTTTATTCTTTTGAGGATCACTGGTGGTTATAATATATTTAAATTTCTTGTTATGAACATCTTCTACAACACTTCTTTCATAATGCCATATGCATAACCTCATCTTTAAAAGTTATAATATGATTTTTTCTTCTGTTGTCGTTAGCTTTGGAATGAAAGTATTTAGTCTTCTTGTCTTCTTTTTTGATGAGATTCTCTCTAGAATTATGATACTTCATCTCATAATCGAACCCCATTGCATAATCTTTTCAGCTAACTCGATGAACGAGTCAAAATATATATCTGGATCTTTAAGAGTAAAGTCTTGTTTTAGGGTGAAAACAAATATACGGTAAAATCGTACTTTCAAGCAGGTTCGAGAGATCAAGCTCGAACAGGACGAGCTAAAACCAAGAAATGGCCGTTCACGTCTGTTGTGATAAAAATATGTAAACCGCAAGCGCACGACTATCGATTGGATAATATGCAAGCAAGGATTGTCCCCGGAGACAAAATAATTGTTACTTTCAATTTACAATTAAACTATTCTAAAAAGATAATAATATGAAATAAGAAAATATAAATAAAAATACGGAAATAAACAAATTAACAAATAAAAGTAAACCAGGGTTTTCGGAATCCACCAAATTAATTATGTAAAACATTAATTTATCTTCTAGAAAATACTCAGAATATCACTCAAGACGATTTAGGACCAAACATGTACATCTCGAAAAATATGACGTCAATTTTTATTATCAACCGAAAAGGTATAACTTTCTTTGTTTATAAAATATCAACAATCGAAGATTATTCAAACCCAATAATCTTTGATTTATTTCAGAAGAAAAATTGATAAGACACTAAATCCAAAAAGAATACTTCAATCTTTGATTTATTTCAGAAGAAAAATTGATAAGACACTAAATCCAAAAAGAATACTTCAATAAAAAATACCTGAATTTTATTATATAATAAAAATAATTTCCTCCTTAACCTCAGTCAAAAGGTTACCTTTCCGTTGTTATAAAGAAAATTAAAAAGAATACAGAAAAGGAAAACTTAATCCTAAATTACGTACCGGCTACCGACTCCCCTCTCCATTTGCTCGGCCTCTCTTCTTTTTGTAGGCATCGCCACAATCTTTCCATACTTGGGTTATTGGGTATATACTGCTCCCATACATCTCATTTTTATTCTTCCACTAAAGTGAATATAAAATATAATAATTATATTTCCAAATCCTGTTGATTCTTATCTTGCAAAATCTATATACAAAGATAGAAATTCTTTTGTTTCCATGAATGACCAAATTCTCATGTACTCAATTAATTCTCTCCATATTTTCCCATGTAAAGAAAGAAAAAAAAAAACAAAGTTAATTTACAATGCCACATTCACGTGGGACCCAATATATAGTGAATATAATATTCACTATTTCCTATTTTGGAGTTGCTGATTTGATTTTATAATTTCATGTTTCTCTTTGTTATGGAATGGGTTGACGGCTTGTGAGAAGCTCTACCGGCTCAGACCAACGTAATAGCCCAATTTTGGTATCATTTACCCAATTCAACACTCCAATTATTTGAACACTAATTTTTTATAAAAATAAATAAAAATATTAAATTTGTATAAAATGAAAGACTAAATAAATATAAATTAAGATATAAAAATAATGTGTTTACGCACTCATCAAATACCCTTAAACCTGTATTTTACTAGTTCTCGAGCAAAAACTACTCTAAAAAAAACTAAAAATCTTAACTCACTTTCGCAGGAATCACAACTACACTTAGCATATGTAATAATCCTTTAAACCCCTAGGTGGCCTAGTAGACGAGTGTTGTCTCGTGAGGGTTTACAAGAGATATACCACAAAAACTTTACTCAAAACTCTAGCTACTTGTGAGCGATTGAGGGTAGACACTAAACATGCTATTTAGTTTGCTATTTTGGGCTATAGGAGGAACTACCCTGTTTTGAATCCAATTGCTGTCACGATTTTGCACCCGAGCGTACTAAAATTCATATAGAATAAAAAAAAAGCACTACTCAGAAAGTCATATAGTGGACCATGATACTCGGAATCTAACAAACCACAATCACATGAATAGATTAAGAAGATGGATATGGAGATAGAAGTGTGCGCATGTTGATTAAGGTGAACGGTGCTTCCCAAAATATTTGTATGAACGTCATGCCAGGATGAACCCTAATATATTGAGATACCCACCCACTGGTCTGAATCCTAATTTCTAGTATCAATTCAGCTGGTATATACAAGGGCCCCAACGGTCGATTTATTAAGTATATACAATTATTTTTTACTTTTTTTTTTTTTTATTATTTCATTTATTTTGTGGAAACATGATTAGATCTTTTGAATTTAAGCGCATGCTCCTTGTACATGATATTTCTCATGGATCCTGCATTCCACGCTTGCTTAGGCGACGGACACAGGGAGAACTCACACACATTGTTATCCAAGTATCAATTTTTTTTCCATCATTGGTCAAGTTCAATTAAAAATAATGGGGCTTGATCTCAATCATTCTACTTCATCCTAGCGGCGAAAACAAGGCGATACTAGTGTCCCACCAAATCACTTAGAGAAAAACAAAAAGTTACAAAAATAAAAACATAACGTGATATGGTGACAACTCCGAGATATGGT
>JAJJMC010025232.1:4106850-4127854 GCA_023531435.1 Papaver californicum | reverse complement strand
ACCATATCTCGGAGTTGTCACCATATCACGTTATGTTTTTATTTTTGTAACTTTTTGTTTTTCTCTAAGTGATTTGGTGGGACACTAGTATCGCCTTGTTTTCGCCGCTAGGATGAATGTTACTTCTAACACCTAAGCTTTGTCCTTTTATAAATAGACCATTTAGCTGGGCACGCCAACTCATATAGACAAGAATTTTGTTTCCATCTACTTAGAATGGTTACTGTCATCCTGAATTGTTCACAAGTTTCTAAATTTTGGAGTTTTTGGTACAACTAAATTTTTTAAATTTTTCTCCCTTACCCTCAAACTTAAATTGAACATAGTCCTCGATGTTCTAAAAATAAATGAATGAAAGTATGAACAAAGAGTAATAATGAAAAAAAGTAAAAGAGATATGGAAAGATATTACCAACAACGTGTACCAAAAGCATATGGGTTTCCTCCCATAGAGCGCTAAGTTTAAAGTCTTCAGCAAGACCAAGAAAGGATTCGTCATAACTTACGAATTATATAATAATAATTAGAATAATTGTGGATCCTTAAAGTCAATCAGTCTTGACTCACTTAGTTGACCATAATGGAGCATATGAAAGTGGTGGTCAATCTTAAGAAAATACGTCGATTCAGATTTCCTAACATAATTAGGCTTAGCTCCAATATTCAATATCTGACACATTTGAAATTTATATGTTCCCACATTTGGTAAATTAAATTTTGGAGGGACAACAAAGTCAATTATGGTATTATCGCCTGGGTAGACCACATCAACTAGAGGATGGGTTTCTGACGACTGAATTTCATTCTGGAAAAAATCAGGCTCTGGAAAACGTGTATGAAGATAATCTCTTATGATGATTTAGGAAAAAACGTCAAGTCCCAAGTGAGAGATCTTTCTAAGAGTCAAAGTTAAAGCACAGGGAGAATGATAATCATCCCCAAACTTAGAATTTTTAGTGTCCTTAGATAGACTAGCCACAATATCCCTAATTTCTAGATTGTCAAATTCCTGAAAATGGTCAATTGCTTCTTCTAAGTTATAATCAGGTGGTGCATCCTCACTCATATTTAAAATCTCTAAGAGTCTATCATCTTCGTTAAGGACTATGGTCTTTGAATCGTTGGACTCTAAAATACTAGTCTCGGGATAAACTCGTTCCTTTAAACCATCACCGCCTTCATAATAACAAGGAAATATTTCACCGTTTATAACGATGGTATCTCTAGTTAAATCATTTTCCTCTTGAATAGGCAAATAATCATCAACATTATTGAGATTGGAACTAGAAACATCATTATTATCGTGAAGCTCAATTGTTGTAAAAAATTTCTCATCATTATGACTACGGATTTCAATTTCCTCATCGAAAATATCCTCATCATCATAATAATATGAATATGTTTAAACCGTATCTAAATAACTAGTGTCTTCTATTCTAACCTCGTTCTCTAAATTAGGTAATATTCATCATTACTATCAAGGGTAAAAATGGAAACACTATTTTGGCAATTAAGTTCATTTTGAGCAATATTAGCAGCTAACCGTTCTCCTTCTTCAATTTCATCTAAACGTGTATTTAGTTTACTAAGAGCGGTACTTAAAGCTGTAAGTCTTTCTGTCCTTTCTAAGTCACGCTTCCTTTCAGTTTTATCAAATTGATTGAGTTTATTATTGAAGGAAACATACAAAGAATTAAGAATTTTTGAAGTTTCCATGTAATGCCTGAGGGAATCTTCTAAAGATGAAGAACTAACATTTTGCTCAGTATAATATTGCTCATTTACTCGTTCGTATGATTGGTGAGCATGCAAATAGTAATTGAGATCACTATGGTATGAACCATGACCATCAGAAGGCTGATAGTGGTCCCAAGTACTATCTACATTATAGTCATAATACAGATAATGTCATGTTTGGAATTCAGGTCGATATTCATTATATTGGTCCTTATAATACCAGTTCGACATTTTTTTTCTAAGTGCACGTGTAAATGTAGGTTCGACAAAAATAGGTAGACTCAGGTTACTATAGTAAAATATATCTACACTTTCAGATGATATGAACAACCTTATACTGAACCGCAAAACGGCTGCCTACATACCTTTTCCATAATACGAAAGGATCAAGCATGACCGTAGTTCGTCTCGACATGCACTACAAAATAACTATATAATTCACGTTTACCAATCATCTCCACTTTCTTGTCAAAGAGTAAAATCACTGTATAGCTAAATTACGCCAATACATATATATGAGTTTAAAGGCAGTAGCAGGTGTGCGAACATACAGATACAAAGTCATTTAACCTGAAATGCAAACTGGGTAAACCTGAAATGCAACCCCCATAACTCATATTGTATATTTAAGAGTAAGACCTCTCCTCGTATGGATAAATATTATTAATGTGCGAAATTATTAGTAATATTGAAGAAAGGATCTCAAAAGTAATATTAAAGCATAAATATTAAAACAGTGAAATCCTCTAACTAAATGGATTAAGTACTCATTTATCAGAATCACCAAAAATAGTTATTCTACTCTCAATTGCTAATTCATAAATAAAGCCATGCAACACCATTTCTCAACAGTTCCACTTTATTCACAACTAAGTTTAGTACTCGATACGACCCTAACAATTTTTATTTTTTTCTCCATCGTACTCACTTTTCTAAAGAATTGTAAGACGAGAATATATATATATATATACGGTAAACTAGTTTTGTACACTAGAGGGATGTACTCAAAAGGCCACATAAACATCACCCATAGCACCGTACAGGTGGATTTAGACTAATTCATTCCAAAATTAATTCCTCAGCTGCTGCACACATGTATATTATTCTAAAGAACCATTATACTAATTAATACCTAGATCACATCACACTTTGACGTTCTCTTACTGTTAATTCCATGTCATACTTAGATTAAGTACCTAACTGGCTGGGCAAAGAAAACCATAATACTCCAGCTATCACTACCCATTATGTCCAAGACATCAAGTCTTTAATTAATTAACAAACATAACTACCAAGCACCACAACAATTATTGGAATAAGAGACCAACAGTATTAACAAACGGAATGAAATGTCCACAGTACTAGTTCAAACCACTTCATTTGGACATCAAATTAAACTGCCCGTTCAAATTCACTCTATAATATTTTATTAAGGAAAAAAACAATGAATAGGACTGTACATAAAAGAATTCTTCACAAATGTAAGAAATATAGGGAAAGAGATGGTGAGCTACAAGCATAATCCAATACTATTGCGGCGTACAAGGCATATCCCGACTAAATTCAATATTCTTCTCTTATACTAAAAAGTGTCACGAGCAAGGAAAACAAGCACAAAGGTATAAGGTAATATCAGCGCTCACTAACATCGGTGGGAACAACTTCAAATGAAAATAAAGAGCCAAACCATTAACATCCAGACTCCATGCCAATGTTAAATCTCCAAAAATAAATGACCAAATTAGGCTCACGTTATCATTTTGAAAAGCTTTCGTAACCCTCTACAAATTATTAGAAGACAGCCAAGGCTAGTTTAAATTCTAAATATTCCAAAATCTTAAGACAAAACCATGACAGGACTTGCCATTTCAGTTCTGACTGCCAATATTGAAACATCTCTGTAAGCTTTACTTTATGAAAATAAGCAAATGATTCATCAATAGAAAGGTGAGACCGTCATCTAGAACTTTTTAGTTTTGTGCTAGACCCAAATTGTGAGGGTGTAAAATCCCAAACTACACGTGGTCAAATACTACGGAAGGAGCATCAGATTACAATAAAATGAGAAACACTGAAACAAAGCTTTATAAGAAGTACTGAATCAGACAGCTTCGTTGCATGATCGACACGTGGGCTGCGGGAAAGTATGGCACACTGCTCAAAACAGATAGTTTTGTTGCTTCACTGACACATAAGTTGCGGGAAAACATGACACAGTAAAGGAAACTGACAAACATCGATGCATGAGAGACACGTTTCAACTGTACAGGTTGCAGAACAAAAGAAATTAAAGCATGAAAAATCACTTCCAATGGCCACACGTCAGACATGCCATGATTCTAATAAGGCCGCAAAGTTCATCCAAATCCAAAACAACAACTCGAGCAAAAATCCGCAGAAGAGTTGCGGGACATCAAGCGAAAAGCTAAAGGAAATGGAAATACGCATACAAAGTCTTGCGGAAAGCACAAAAAAGTCTTGCGGAAAACACGAATATGCCTTGCGGGATACACTACGCTTCCAAGACTGGATAAGAACAAATAGGTGCAAAGTTAGATTGGAGGGACCCATGAAAATTTGCTATAAATACCAAGCTCTCAAACAGGAATAGGGACTGGAAAAAATTTGGTTAGAATTGGACATAAGGCATAGGATCAGAGCAAAGAGTTTAGGTATGAGACTGGTGTAAATTGCATAGTATAATTGTTCTTTGATTAACATGATTTTAATAACAGAGCATAATTTCTTTCTGTAATTACCACCTGTGGATGTAGACAAGTTGATTGTCGAACCACATTAAGTACTTGTGTTGTTTCATGTTATAATTTCTTGTATTTATTGTTAATATGTTCTAAGTGTTAACATGTATTGAATTCATTATAAATATCTGATTTTACTATACTTCAAGTTTTAATGGTTGTGATCAAAAGACGCAAGATTTTTGGTAATCACAATTTGACGCTAGAAATAGAGAGGTAGTGAAGAATTTATTCTACCTGTCCAAATTTTTATCTTTAAAATCTCGAATCTTATTATAAAAAAAAAAAAAAACTTTTTTTTCCTACAAATACAATGATTTAAAATGATATTGTAAAAACTTTACATATAGTTTTCTCCAAACTTATCAGTTGATATTTATATAGATTTAATTGTTATGTTCATACACAATACTTCTTTATTTCATACCTCTCATATATGTTAAATTACTTTAGATTTTCTTTTAACTATGGGTTTGAAAACTCAGTTCATAAATTTTCACCAAACATATGTTTATAACAATTTTGCAAAAGAATTCGCTCTGAAATCATTAAGTTTATATGTCTCAAATTTAGTTGATTGTATAGATTAAAGTTGTATTATGTCTAACTAGTTTTTGATTCTCAAAATAGTAAAATAAGTTTTGAATTGTATTTCCGAACTTGATTCTGATTTGTCTGCAAAAAAAAATGATTTCTTGAACTTATAAAATCTGAGTTAAATTAGAAATTGTCTAGCTTATGTGTGATATGTTAAATTTCAGCTTGATATTTTCTATCAATCAAATTGCTTTATAGACTTATTCTGAATGATAAAATGTTATGAAACACATAACTTATTATCTGGACTCTTTTTAGAATATTGACAAAGAAACTTCCACAACAACACAAGATTGAACAAAGAAGATATTATAATACTCCCAAAGAAAATCACATAAATGGAAATAGTGGCAAATGCAACCGTGCAAGAACAAGATGTTAATATAGGAAATTTGGGAAGTCAGGCGATAGAGATTCCTTGAGAAAGAGAAATAGTGGAAGAATCCCAAGGACCACAACCTATGAATGATCAAGCAAGCAATCCAGTTAATCAGATAGTTAATCAATCACATGAAAAAGTATCTCAAAATAGGGTTGATCCCGTTCATCAATTGGTAGAAGAAATGAATGAAATACACAAGGTACAACAGACTTGTGCAGAAAAAATTTCACTCTTGACCCAAGAAAACCAAATGCTTAAACAAAAAGCCCAGCAAGATGGGGAAGCATCTATAACTAGAATACCGGGGCAAGAAGCAAGCTCAAATAGACCCGTAAAAAGTAAAACAAAAATCAATAAAGATCAAAGAGTGATGGTAGTGGAACCCGCACATCAGCAGTATGAACCTGACAGACTAGATTTTGATGATTCAGAGTTACAAAACAACATATGGCAAAAATATTTTGAGGATATGGAACAAATGCGAGAAAAATTAAAATTTTGAAAAATAAAGAGGGAGGACGACTTTAAGAAGTACTAAAAGAAGCCAGAAGAACACCGATGGAACCACACCTTGGGTATGCGTCTATACCGCATAAATGCAATATTCCCATCTTTGAATGTTATGATGGGACAAAGGATCCAGCGGCTCACTTAAAATACTACAACCGCAACATGACCCGATGGGAACAAGATGATGTAATCATGTGTCGATATTTTCCGTCAAGCTTGAAAGGGACATCTTTAAAATGGTATGATAATCTTCCAGAAGGGTCAGTGCATTCTTACGCACAATTGACCCGTAAGTTTCTAGAGACATACATGTATAATAAATCCGCAGACGCTGGGATGGACAAGTTATTTTCCCTTGTGTCTTGTACAGAGGAAACCATCCGAGACTACACAGATCGATGACAGGTGATCTGTCAAGCAATAGGGGATGTAACTCCAAAAATTGCTATTAACTGCTACAAATGGGGGATAGCCAACCGAACAAGCCCTCTCTTTGTATATATGCATGGAAAAAATATGAAAACCGAAGGGGATCTCAGGGAAATTATTGAAAAATGTGCAAGGTTGCAGGATATTCAAAAACAACATCCGAGAATAATTTCCCAGCATCAGAGGGTTGCCAACATGGCAAATTTTGTAGAACCTTCAACAAGTTCCGGAAAGAGAAATGCGGGAGAAAATCCTGATACTGAGTCCAAACGAAGTAAGACAGATGATGAAAGAAAATTCAATCGCCAATTTGAGGATCGAGTTTTCACTAAAATCAACACCCCTTACCCGGAAATTCTAAATGCAATTAAGAACATGCGAGATTTTCATTGGCCATGGACAAAAGGAAAGCTGTCATCACACACACAGAATTCAAAGGATTATTGTGAATACCATTGCTATCAGGGCCATTCCACAAGCAGATGCAGGAATTTGAAGATGCAAGTTCAAAAATTTATTGATATGGGAGAGATAAAGAAATTTCTTTATTTTCCCAATTCTCCACCAAGGCTCAGTATGGGAAAAACTGTAAATATTCCACAAAATGACCGAACTATTAATATGATTTCCTATACCGAATCAGGTCAATCATCTTTGAACGTGGTTATTGACAAGAATCTGCATAAGAGGGTTCACAGTCATGAAGTCTTCAAAGTTGCGAGAAGAGTCACGGAAACATGGGAATGATGGATGGCTTCTCTGTTAACTTTTTCAGCAGATGAGGTTGATCAGGAAATAGAAACACACAATGATCCGTTGGTGCTTACTCTACTAGTATCTGGATGAAATTTCAAGAAGATTCTCATGGATGGGGGTAGCTCCCTTAATGTCTTATTTATATACTTTCCGAAAAATGGGATTAAAAGATGATCAGCTTACACCTTCTTACTACACCATCTATGGGTTTAATAGGATAGCTTCAAAACCAAAAGGGGAAATTTTACTTGATGTTAGGGCCGTACCCATAAGTATTTTGACTAAATTCAGTGTAGTGGAGGCTCCATCTCCATATAATGCCATCATTGGTAGACATTGGTGCACAAATTGAAAGGAGTAACTTCGACATATCACTAATACTTGCGATTCCCGATGCCGCACGGGGAGATGGAGATAAAAGGATTAGAATGTAGCAAAATCTTGTATCCTCGCAGAAATCCGCATGAATGAGGAATGAGTACAGGAGCAAAAAAATAGGAAAAAAGAACGAAAGATAAAGGCTAAAAAAGAATCCCTAAGCCAATATTTGATTAAGACAGCGGGAAGTGAGGCCGTAAATGAAACAAATAAAAATACTTCATTGAAGGAAAGCATACCAAAAATTGACGAGGGAAGTCTTCCAGCATAGCAATTAAAGGGGGCTCCCACACTTTTAGGAGCTCCCAAATCTACTTTTACATCAATTGAAGAAACCAAGAATATCAACATAGAAACAGAAGAATTCCCAAGAATGATTAAGATTGGAACACTGATGGAAACAAAAAGGGAACTTGATTTGATTACTTTACTCAAAGATTATGTGGATATTTTTGCATGGAAAATGGAGGATACCAGGCATTGATCCAAGTATTGCCCAACATGAACTGCATATACATCCGGGTGCAACACCATTTTGGCAGCATATACGAAAAGTGGCACCAAAGTATCATTTGTCAGTTGAAAAAAAGTTAAAAAAGCTCATGGATGCATGGTTTATTCGAGAGGTGCGATACCCAACTTGGATTTCAAATATGGTGATTTTACCAAAAAAGAATGGGGGAGTAAGAATTTGTATAGACTCCACCAACTTAAACAAGGCATGCCCAAAAGATAGTTATCTGCTTCCTAGTATTGATCAGTTGGTGGACGCGGTTGAAGGACATGCAACTTTATCCTTCATGGACGGGTATTCAGGGTATAATCAGATTGCTCTAGCTGAAGAAGATCAAGAACACACTTCATTTTTCACTCCACACAGTTTGTAGTGCTACACCAGAATGCCATTTGGGATAAGAAATGCAGGAGCAACTTATCAGCGGTTGATAGACGTAATTTTTAAACCATGGATAGGCCGCACCATCGAAGTCTATATAGATGACATGCTGATAAAGAGTAAATTTTCAAAGGATTATTTACAAGACTTGAGAAAAATATTTGAAGCCTTACGAAAATGCAGAATGAAGGTCAATCCAGACAGATGCATTTTTGGGGTTACGTCAGGAAATTTTTTGGGATATCTGGTCACCAAAAAAGGGATTGGAGTTGATCCGGAAAAAATCCAGGCAATTGTTGATATGCCATCTCCAAGGAATGTTAAAGAAGTACAAAAATTAAATGGTTGTTTGGCCGCACTCAGCAGATTCATTGCCAAATCATCGGACAGATGTAAGCCCTTTTTTGACACCTTGAAAAAGAAAAGTAAATTTGTATGAAATGAGAATTGTGAGCAAGCCTTCCAAAATATCAAAGCTTATCTTGCCACATTACCCGCACTACAAAAGCTAAAACCTGAAGAAGTGCTCGCCTTGTACATAGCCGCAACAGAAGATGCTGTAAGTGCGATATTGGTATGGACAAATGACAAAGTAGAGAAACCAGTGTATTACATCAGTAAAACTCTTAACCTCGCAGAAAGGAACTATACCAAAATTGAACAATTAATATTAGCACTGGTTTTTGCTACCCATAAATTACGCACATATTTTCTAACACATTATGTGCAGTTACCAAGCAAAGCTCCGATAGAGTCCGTACTGAAGAATGCGGGAAAAGTAGGGAGAATAGCAAAATGGAATGGACAAATGGAACAATTCCACATCTTATTTGAAATACAAACTGCACAAAAGTCGCAAGTCCTGGCATATTTCCTTGCGGATTTACCACTAGATGATGATTTTGAAATCCAAGGTTTGCCCGAAATAGAAGATGATGATTCCCAAGATATTCTAAGTTCAGTAAATTCTCGTAGATGGGAAGTATTTGTTGATGGGGCACGAAATAAGGAAGGTGCGGGAATTGGAATTGTGATTACAACTCCTACAGGAGACCGAATGGTACATGCATTTCGTCTTGAATTTGGCGATCATACAAATAATATAGTGGAATATGAGGTTGTGGTTCATGCTCTTCGGCTCATCATTGAATTGGCAATATGCGATGTGCTACTCACAAGTGATTCACAATTGATAATTCGGCAGGTTGAATTAAAATATCAAGCGCTTGATGAAGATTTGACAGAATACAAGAATCTTGTGCAAAAGTTGGCGTCTCAAATTCCAAATATAATTTTTCGACATTTATCCAGAGAAAAGAATTGCCATGCCGATGCAGTAGCATTTATTTCTTCAATGATAAAATATCATAATATATCAGCAATCAAAATTGGGCGCATTTATGAGCCGTCAATTAAGTTGTGGGCAGTCGATAACATGGAGAAGAAGTTGGGGAAGATATTGAAGATGCAGTCGTTAAAGATGATACAAATTTTCCACAAAAATCAGAAAATGAATTATCCGGAGAAGATTGGAGGATTTTAATACGTCAATACTTGCAAGATATGATATTGCCCGCAAACACTAAAGAGGAAAGAAATGTGCAATCAAAATCTGTGAATTATCAGTTGCGGGATAAAATTATGTACCGCAGGTCTTTTTTGGGACCGTTACTTCGAAGTTTATCACAAGAAGAAGGGAAGCGAATTCTCAAGGATATACATTAGGGAGATGCGGAAAATCATAGTGGAAGACGATCACTCGCATTAAAAGCAAAAACACAAGGATATTACTGGCCATTTATGCATAAACATGCGGAGAATCTGGTAAAAATGTGCGAAGAATATCAACGCTTTGCAAAAAGGATTAAAGCACATGCAACGGAACTCAATTCCATACTCAGCCCCTGTCCATTTGCAAAATGGGGAGTAGATATTGTTGGGCCTTTAGTGGAAGGAACACGAAAGAGAAAATACTTGAGTGTAGCAACAGATTATTTCACTAAATGGGTTGAAGCCAAAGCTCTTGCACACATTAGAGATACAGATGTTTTCAAGTTTTTGTTCGAAAATATAATTTGCAGATTTGGAATTCCGGTAGCCATAGTCTCAGACAATGGACAACAATTACAAGGGAAAAATATTGATATGCTTTTCGAAGCATTTAATATCCCAAAAAACAAGTCCACTCCACTTTACCCTCAAAGTAATGGACAGGCTGAAACAACGAATATAACTATTGCTATAAATTTGAAAAAGACTCTAGATGGACATCATAAACGATGGTGCGAACAACTTCATAATACTCTATGGGAATATTGTACAACAAGAAGAGAAGCCACTGGAGAATCACTGTTTCTTCTTACTTATGGAGCGGAAGCAATCATACCGAGGGAAATTATTTTACCCACAACAAGGACAGAAGCGTGGGAAAAGAATTGAATACAGACCCCATGCTTGAAAAATTGGATGATTTAGAAGAAAGAAGAGAGGTTATACTCCAAAGAATGGAGAATTATCAAAGAAAACTGGCAAGAGAATACAACAAGAAAGTCAAGTTGCGGAACTTTGTGGAAGGGCAATATGTTCTACGGCAAACCCCGGAATACCAAAGGGATAAAAGAGCAGGAAATTTTGCACCTACATGGGGAGGACCATACGTTATACAAGATATTACGGGACAAGGATCATACCATTTGCGGAATATGAATGGAGAAATCTTACGACATCCTTGGAATGTACAATATCTCAAACCGTGCTACCCATGACCAACAATGCAGTCGTACAATAATTTGTGCTCATAATAGGTAAAGAAGATCAAATGTAATCTCTCTAGAAAGTCCATATAAATGTCTATGCCTATTGGATTTTTCGCCACAGAGATGCCTAACATGACATTAATCATTATATCAGGTACTTTCCACTTCAGGAGGTGCTCACAACCAACAATGCAATCATACAATAATTTGGCTTCATACTAGGTAAAGCAGAACAAATGTAATCTCTCTAGAAAGTCCATGTAAATGTTTATGAGTGTATGCCTATTGGATCTTTCTCTACAGAAATGCCTAACATGACATTAATTATTGTATCAGGTACTCTCAATTTCAGGAGATGCTCAACGTACCGCATTCTAATTTCCTCCTGGCCAGAAAGAAGTTAGATATGCGTTACAACCCTCAAAGTAACTCAAGGTACAAAAAATCCTTGCGGTTAATCAATTCACACTTATTGAATGCACTAACAATCAATATATATATTTATAAAATATTTTGCAGGGAAAAAATATAAGGCAAAATGAAAGTACAAATACAATTTGGAAGCAAGGAAAAAAACTAAGGTGCGGGAAGAGTTGCTTCAAAAGGAGGATTATGCGGCCGCATCTTTGTATTTTCCTTCAAAATCTGTAACAAAGATAACATGTTAATTAATGTAGAAATAATATTCAACTTCAAATATGCAATAAAATAGGATACCTCTTGCGAGGGATTCAAACTCTGCTAATTCGCGAGCCATTGCATCTTTAGTAACATCTAGGAAGTCATATTCATTTGAGAGTTTCTGATAATTCTCCGTAAGTTGCTGAAGATCTAAATGACATTGATCTAACTCCGCTTGCTTCAATTCCCGCAACTGATTAGATTTGTTTGTACATTTTTCAACCTCTTTATGTAAGCGGAAGATATCACTTTCACGCAGAAGAACGGTATCATATAGGTTGCGGATTTTAGTTTGAGCATCCGCAAGTGCTTTCCCTTTAGCATGAGCCTCTGAAGCTGAGTGATCTTTGTATTTAATGAGTTGCTTTATGTACAAAGAAAATTGAGAATTATGATGTGATCCGGAATGAGAAATTCCCGCAAGGATATTCTGACGTTCCACCCAGAGTTTGTGATTCTCTTCTTCTAATCTCTCAGATCGTGCATGTGCTTCAAGAACGCAATCTTTAGTCCACGATAAAGTAACATTAAATTCCTCTTTCTTGCGGATTTTCTCTCCATTTAAAAGCCGGTGCTGCGATTCTAATTCGTTGTACTTCAGTACAGCCAGATTATTTCCATCGAGGAGATTGTTAAATCTTGTCTTGACCTCCACATTTTCATTATTGATTTTTAAAACATGATCTCTCAAGCGACTAACTCTATGTTGCAGCCTAGTCACAAGGCCTGAATCCCTATTGATCCCATGAAGTAATTCAGAAAACAAGTAAATAATTTAAGAAAAATTGACGAGATAAAAAGAATTAAACCTTGATTTTGAAGGTCAAGCAATTGTTGACGAAGTGCATCGTTTTCCCGCTTCAAACCCGCAGCATCTTCTTCTACAGACCTAAATTGGGTCTCCATTTTCATGGATCGTGCCTTGTAAAATTTATAAGTTAAATGTGCAGCACTTTGACCTCGGGCAAGCTGCAATTTACAGGATTAAAGTTATAAATAGATGAAAATAAAATGAAATCTGAGGTTATTATAAAAATACCTGCAAGAGAGCTTGTTGCTGGAAAGAATACACTTCACCATCTGCAAGCGCAACTGCCTCCGCGAGAGAAGAATGATGATTTATGTAGAAGGTGGGGTCGACGGGTTGACCTTGGCCTCTTAGCCAGGCATCTTTAACTGTGTCATACGGTGCGGACCGCATGTACTCCCCACAAATTAGCGACCCTAGGACTATCTGATTCCACCGGCGGAGAATCATATGGAATAGATAGTAGAACCTTTGACAAAAACCATCGAAAGGCTTCCTCCTCCTCGTTCATAAGATTTGAATCTCCGGCAATTCCTTTGCCTTTATTTTTTTGAGGGATTTCTTCATTTGACCACACTGCCTCAACGACAGTCACGCTTGCAACATTATCTACGGTAGGAGCAGTTTCTACTGTAATACTTTCCGGTTCATATTCTACTGCTCTAGTACTGGCTGGCTTATTTGCTGCCGCAGCGTTAACCTGCTCGCCCTCTCCAACTGCGATATTTTTTTACTCACCCTGAAGGGGGAGATCCTCCTTATTGGACGAACCATCTTCACTTGTTGCAAGTTCAAGCGGTTCATCAACAAATAAGGGAGAGAGTTGAAAAAGAAAAGAAGAATCAGGAACGACAGTTTGGTGCGAAAAATTGACCGCAGCCTCTGAAGTTTCCACCGCAGCACCAACTTGTTCCGCAGACTCAAAATTTGTTATTTGAAGTGGCATGTTATTCTCTTCCCCATGTCTCTCTGGAGCAGAACTACCCTCACCTCTCAAAATTGGATGATGAAGGGGAGAATCTCGAATTTCTCCTTCCTCCCTGTCAGTGGAAGCACGGGTGTACCCTTAGCTTTCTTCCGACCCTATTAATAAACCGCAAGAATTCATTAAATAAAATTTATAAGGATTACTAGAACTCATTTGGGTAAATCAATACCTTTTCTGCGGGAGTTGTGGCTTTGCGTTTAATCCCCGAATCACCTTTTGCACCCACTAAGGTTTGCGGCTAATAAAAAGAAGAAAAAAAAATTAAACAATGTTCAAAGTGTGATATGAAAAGGAAGAGGGAATTTACATACCACATTGGCAACGGTAAAAGCGAAGCCTACAAAGTTCAACTGCCAAGCGCAGTAATTATCAAAACGCGTTAAAAGGTTGTAGACCACGCTTTCTGAGATGAACCCGAAGACCCATGGACCTTCAATAACCAAAGGAGTGTGTACAACTTAAAATCGTGATCATCACGGATTTTTTCTTTTAAAGGAATCTGCGTCCTAGGAATGAACTTCAACTTGGAAGGAGCATCAGATTATAATAAAACGAGAAACACTGAAACAAAGCTTTATAAGAAGTACTGAAACAGATATCTTCGTTGCATGATCGATACGTGGGCTGAGGGAAAGTATGGCACACTGCTCAAAACAAATAGCTTTGTTGCTTCACTGACATATAAGTTGCGGGAAAGCATGACACAATAAAGGAAACTGACAAACATCGATACATGAGAGACACGTTTCAACTGTACAGGCTGCGGAACAAAAGAAATTAAAGCATGACAAATCACTTTCAATGGCCACATGTCAGACATGCCATGATTCTAATAAGGCTGCAAAGTTCATCCAAATCCAAAACAACAACTCGAACAAAAATCCGCAGAATCGTTGCGGGACTTCAAGCGAATAACTAAAGGAAATGGGAAATACGCATACGAAGTCTTGCGGAAAGCACAAAGAAGTCTTACGGAAAACACGAATATGCCTTGCGAGATACCCTACGCTCCGTAGACTGGATAAAAATAAATAGGTGGAAAGTTAGATTGGAGGGACCCATGAAAATTTGCTATAAATACCAAGCTCTCAAACAGGAATAGGGACTGGAATTTTTTTTGTTAGAATTGGACATAAGGCATAGGATCAGAGCAATGAGTTTAGGTATGAGATTGGTGTAAATTTCATAGTATAATTGTTCAACATGATTTTAATAATAGAGCATAATTTCTTTTTGTTACACACAAAGATTAATAAAAATGATAAAAATATTTACCACTTGTGGATGTAGACAAGTTGATTGTCGAACTACGTTAAATACTTGTGTTGATTCATGTTATAATTTCTTATGTTTATTGTTAATATGTTCTAGTGTTAATATGTATTGAATTCATTATAAGATATCTGATTTTACTACACTTCAAGTTTTAATGGTTGTGATCCAAAGACGCAAGATTTTTGGTAATCACACAAATCTATCATTATTGTACCTAAGCACGTCTCTGAAGTTGCTGCAGTGTGACTACTGGCCTGTTTTCCAGATTTTTCACCGGTCACTGAATCACTCATATCTCTTTCAGTTTAACTCCAAATGGAACAAACTATATATGCCTGAAAAGATGTGAGATCATCTACAAGCCTTGAGCTTTAACCTAAGACTAAATCACATTCTAAGTTGATAAAATTCAAGCTTGAAGTCAAGGCAGCAACCATTACAAAATGCTTTCAAAATAGTTTTTTTTTGAGACATTATATCAAACATGTATGGATCATAATTTCAATGCGTAGTTCTAAAATTTTAAAGGAATATGAATACCTAAATTTCTTAACTTTAAAGGAATGTCATCATCAAGCTAGATTTACAAATTCACACATACCCATATTAGCATTTTATTTGAAATAAATATTTTAAACAAATTTGGGGGAAACCCCCAAGTTTAGCATGAAAAGCCCTAGCTTATCAATATATATAATTACAATTTGATATTCTTGAAATTGATATAAAATACAATTATCACATGCATCAATATCACCTGAATTCGAAGTTTAATCATCAAATTTACAAAAACCCTTAGTTGACCCCAATTTCCATATTTTAAAGCAACTTCAAAACATGCAAGAAATCATAACAAGGTTCGTTCATTGATTTCCAGTTTTGATAGTTAAATTTTCCAAGAAGAGAAGAAAATGCAAAGAAGATAACGAGAAAAAGAGAAGTGAGAGCTGACTCCAGTTGGTCTCGTTTTTTTTCCTCTTATTATCACAAGTGAGACTAAAATGCCTCTAGATGCTCATGTCTAGCCACATGTCATGCATGCTAAATGTTTGGCTTGCCATATTTTTTACCAATCACACACATTAATGCTACTAAGGGACAACCTAAGAATATTAAAGGTACTTGAGTATTAGAGTTTTAGGCATTCTAAACTCAGAATTTTAGTTAATGGATTTGGTTAAACCCAAGTAAAAGTGTGGAGTGTCATTGTTACCTTCTTCAAGTACAGTAGGTCTTGGTTTGTATGTTGAATAAATTCTTCTGCACGTTCGTCGGATACCTCGAACCTTGTTGTTCTCATTCTAGGCCTAATACCCATAATCGTCGGTGCCATTCTAGGCCTAATACCCTCGTTTCAATACGTTTAATGTTTAGTTTTCCAGTTACAAATTTGTAATGTGTGTATGAATCATATTAATCTATCGCATGTTGGTGCTTCATGTTTACTGCTTTGATTTAGCGTTGCTGCTTAATGTTTGCTTATCTGGTTTCAATTTGATCCTTTCAAGTTGCAGTTTGGCCTTCTTAATTTCTCCCTATACTAAGTTTGGTTGATGTATGACTGTACTAAATCTAAATTTGTGCACCCCATAACCTTTTCTCATTATCTTAGTCTGTAATTATCATGTTGTACGGTAAAGAATATTTGTGCGTAATAGTTTCGCTCTAAAAAATTGGATAACGACATGGTACCAAGAATACGGCCAGGCGTCAAACTATCAATTCTGCAAATGTATTTCTGAGTCTCGCAGTCACGTAGACTGATAGCGCTAAGTTAACCATTTGTTTTAAATAGTATAATTCCGGCAAAATGGCACCGAATTACACCCTGATGGAATAACTGTAAGCCAAGGGTTTATGGTGCTACAAGTCTTGAGTCTAGTTGATTGGTTGGATACGTCTTACTATAATTATTATTCGATGGTAGAAGGAAATTCGAAATGTGTTTGTGTTGGAGAAAATGAGTTTTAAACTAAATGGTTTTGGTCTTGGATGCTCACTCATTTCCTTGAGTGAATGAAACTCTTTAGTTTATTCCCACATTGGGTATTCTAGAAAAGGATGTCCACCTAGGATGGAATGGGATGGGCAAACAATACATGGGCTAACTTATGTAATGGGCTAACCTATATATTGCGCCTACGAATTAGACATCATCCATGATCTATTATCTTACAAGAAATCCTAAACCCTAACAGTTTCCAAAATCCTAAAGGTTTCTTTTCTCTATAAATACAAAACGGTTTTCAGAGTTAAAATCATCCCAGATTCGGCTACTATCCTGTCTTCTTTTCACCATCTTCTTGCTTTGTTTTGTGCTTTTGATTGTTTATTTCCCTTCCTTCCCTGTTGCCAAGTTCAAGAGTGGGTAGTCTGTATTGTGCTAATACAAGCTATATCGGGAAGTCTTATCCTGGACACATCTTCGCACGTTGGGGTTTAGCATTGCTCTTCTCGAGTATACCCGCGAAATAATGTGTTAAGGACAACTTGTTGAACCTGTGATTCTTCCCTCGTAGTTGTCCGTAGTAGAGTTGTTTTTCAATTCAGTTCTTTATATATTATTATGATACATCTAACGTTGTTGTTCATTGTTGCAAGATTCCAACAATCTTAACACATTAGTTTTATCTCGTATCAAAGGGAAAGAACGATGTTGAAAAACCACAGAAGTTCAACGGAAAGGATTTCAAGAGAGGGAAATCCAAGATGTTGTTTTTCCAAAGTTTTGTCATGTTGCTGTTGCGGAGATCTGTGGAGCTTATCTGTTTCGCCAAATCGATCACTTCCAATACAAAAGAGCTAAGTATCAATGACTTTTGATTATTTTTGAATCGTTGACGTTAATATTGTATTGGAAAACAAAGGATATTAATTATGAAGTGAAAAACAAAATTTAGTTTTTTTTTATTAGCCGTAGAGTTTCAAGTATATCCCTTAACTTAGAAGGAATTTCGACAAATCCTTTTAACCGAATATAGTAGACATCTTGATAGTTACCCGCACCAAATTTCAGAATTTTTTGGAGTTGTAAAAGTATTTTTTAGGTATTTTACAAAACTGAGAAACGTTCATGAAAAATTCTGACGGGCAGAAAAATATTGTTGACTAAATTAGTTTTTCTAGCCTATCTATGAGTTTTATTTTTAAAATCGTTCATGTGGGTTTATTTGATATCCTCCAATATTTGGTTCACAATGTTGACATAACTTGATTTCTGTTGTTAATGTCTGTGTAGATTATCCCGAACTCTAAGATTTGGTGGAAGCTCCAGTAGTGATGCTGAAGGTCATGCAGCAGCGGTCACTAGGTTTGGTACGGACGGTAACCTTGTATTGGATGATGCTGTTGGTTGGATTGCTTGGCAGACTGGTACAGCTAATAGAGGTGTTGTGGGTCTTAATCTTTTATCCAACGGCAATATTGTGCTTTATGATAAGAGTGGACAATTAATCTGGCAGAGTTTTAAGCATCCGGGTGATACTCTTTTAGTTGGTCAGGTCTTACGTCCAAATGGTCTGAATCGGATTATTAGCCGTTCTTCCGATGTTGATAGATCTGAGGGTCCTTATAGTTTTGTTCTAGAAAAGAACAGACTGAATTTATATCTTAAGAGTAAAAACATTAAGAAGCCATTACTTTACTACACATATGACTGGTTCGGAACTAGTCAAGGAGCACTGGCTCAGGTCTTGTTCAATGCAGCGCCAGAAACGGAAGAAGCTTATGCAGATGAGCTAACATTTGAATTTTTTGAAGCTAATTCTTCAACTGGAACATCAATTTGAGTAGACCCAAATACAATAGTACATTGTATTTGCTCCGCTTAGGATTCGATGGTAGTCTGAAGGTCAACACATATTACGACAAAGTATCTCATGGTACCTTTATAAGTGTATCAACATTTCGACTTGATACTTCGGACAAAGAGCCTGAAAATTTGGGAACTGAGAGTTTTCTTGAGAATGAGAATCAGAGAGCATGCGGGTTGACAGAGATTACCCGCTTGGAGAGGTCAAGACGCTGTTGTCATTCAAGACTAGTGCAGTTTCAGAAACAGTTGAGTACATTGAGATCAATGAGACAATGGGTTTAGCATTTGATGAGCAAGATTTACAATACTATGTGCCTTTTGGTTATGGATATGTGCCTTTTGGTTATGGATACATTGAATTTCTAGATGCTAATGTTGTTGCTGAAGTTTGTGAAGAACTCTTTACTTTTGTACCTCTGCATGATGAGTTAGCACTTGATGGTGTTGAAGTATTTTTAAATGAAAGTCACCATCAATTAAGAAAGCTTGACGTCCGTCTTAGAGATGTTGAAGGTGTTATTGCTCTTGGAGGGGTTTATATGTAAAGTAATCAACAAGGATGCGATGGTGGTCGTCTTTATTACGATGGGTGTAGTTGCGTAGTTGTTAATGGGGAAGGTGGTTGCTCAAGGATATCAGTTTTCTTTAAAATAGGTCGAGATTTTGGTTGTTCAAGTTGATTTGGACGCTGTTACCAGTCATAAACTAACATTAAGTAGTTTTCGAGAACAAGCTAGTTGCACGAGGAAGGTTGTGTCCATAACAGGACCAAATGAGCTCTGCCAATATTTTAATCCCCAACTTTTGCTATCGAGTCCATTAAAGGTTAAGTATCACGATGTCGAGGAGGAGATATCCCTTGGTCCTGGTTGCTGGATGAGGGATTACTTAAGAAGAAGTGAAGCTTCTGGTTTTGTACTTCCATTTTCTGGGGGAGCTGACAGCTCTTCTATAGTTGCTATTGTTGGATCTATGTGTCAGCTTGTTGTTAAAGTTGATGATAGATAGACAAATTTATATACAGAAATCGCACATGGGGATGAACAGGTAAAAGCTGATGCAATAAGAATTGATCATTATATTGACGGCTAGTATCCAACTGATAGCAGAGAATTTTCCACGGATGAGGTATGTATAAAAATCATTCTTATTCCATTTCCCTCTCCATATATGCCGAGACAGGAGCAGGAGGTAGGATTAGGGATACCCATGCAACAGGAAGGGGTTCGTATGTTGTGGCTTCCACTGTTGGTTACTGTGTCGGTAACCTTCAGATTGATGGTTCTGTAGAGTAATTTGTACTCTACTAAGGTACGTGCACCATTTTGGATATTTATAATTTATATTTAGCTTAATATTACGGAGAATGGTTTAAGTAGGATTACCAAATCAATTGATATCAAAGGTGATTATTTCTTTAAATTGTTATTTGAGCTGGGAAAATTTGAATGTCGGCATAACGCTTAGCGAGACATTAGTTTGGGGGCCTAATGACAACTATGGGGTATAAGATGGAAACAAGTGTTTGTTTGATTTCTCAAGCAGATTCATAGAAGACCCTAGACTTATATGTGCTCTACCCTGTAGACCTGATCAATTGTGGGGGGTCTAAGGTGTGAATTAAGAGTCGATTTCTTTAGAAAATCAGTGCATATGTTAAGCATGTCTTTGTTACGTGTTTTACAACTACTAACAATTTTTTGTTGTTTAAAGTTTGACAGGAAACTAATATGTTGTTGAAGTGGTCTCAAGGATCAGAAAGAACCAAAATCAAATTTTGATGATATAGTTTCTGTCAAATATGTGTTGTAAAATATGTGTGCATGTTTCCCAGTTTATCCTGGATAATTACAGGGTTGCTCTGATCACAGGACCAGAAAATTGGGATGCTTGAGGTACATATTTAATTTCAAATATGTGATATATAAATGGCACTAATCTTTTGATGAAAATGTAATGACCGTACTCCCTACAAGAAAAACGGGTTTAAGCGTCTAAAATCTTAGCAAGAGCTCGAAAATTTAGTCGCTTAAACAGTTTAAGCGTCTAAAATTGCAACTGCCAACATTTTTGGCGGCAATAAACATGTGCCCACTATTATTTAGCAACGAAAAAATACACTTAATTGCTAGATCCTTTGTTCAAGTAATTTATAGCAACTAAAGTAATGAACATGTAGCTATTGACTTTGTGGCACCGACTCGTAGCAACAACAAAATAAATTGGTTGCTCAAACCTC
>JAJJMC010025232.1:4062095-4088645 GCA_023531435.1 Papaver californicum | reverse complement strand
AGAGGTTTGAGCAACCAATTTATTTTGTTGTTGCTACGAGTCGGTGCCTCAAAGTGAATAGCTACATGTTCATTATTTTAATTGCTATAAATTACTTGAACAAAGGATCTAGTGATTAAGTGTATTTTTTTCGTTGCTAAATAATAGTGGACACATGTTTATTGCCGCCAATTTTTTTGGCGGTTGCAATTAGATGCTTAAACTATTTAAGCGACTAAATTTCCGATCTCTTGTTAAGATTTTAGACGCTTAAACCCGTTTTTTTTGTAGTGAATATAATAACAAAAATAAAAGAAATACAAAGGTAACCATCTACCACTTACATATAGACTACGCATTCGTACTACAACTTTATCATAAACTAAAATGCTTAATTTTTCAATAAATATTTGTTGCGTGTAATGAATGATTAAATCTTACTAAAAATATATTTTAACCTACAAAGGAAGTATTACAGAGGTTTTAAAAGAACACAAACCTTGGGTTTGCAACCTGAATCTTTGCATCCAAAATACATAAACAGACTGTTAGCATTACAATCATCAATACTTGAATTACAACTTTGGATCGAAATGATCGAGAAGAAATTCATAGATTCACCTTGAAAATCCTTCGTTAATAATACAAATTGACAATTCAATTTGCTTTTAAATTCATTGAATCAGTATTTGTCCATAATATGAGCCTCAAACTTGCTGCACTCCAATCATCTGAATCAGAACTACACGGTTTAGTACGAAATCAATTGCTTTTCCTTTTTGTAGTAGTTTCAAGAATCTCAATTCCTGAATATTTGAAGTCCACATTAATTGGTCTAAGACCTTTAAAGATTTTCTGATTTTAGAAGAAAAATTACCTGAATTTTATTACATAATAAAAATGATTATATAATAAAATCTAAAAGAAGTAATTCGATAGAAAATATCTGAATTTTATTACATAATAAAAATAATTTCCTTCTTCACCCTTAGGGATGTCAAAGGATGTTAACGGAACGGATATTGGCTCAGCCGTGTCCGATATCCGATAAGCTTATCGGATATCCGATATCCGATAATATACGACGGACATTCAATCTTCATGTCCGATTCCGTTTCGTTAAGATTATCGGATATCCGATAATATCCGGTAAATATCTGATAAGAAATATAATATGCAAAATGTAACACAAAAAGAAAAAACTGAAAACTTAAATATCCGATAAACTAAATCAGTTCTAACACAATAAAATTACATGATAAAATAAGGAAGTATTAATCAATCCTAATCTTCAACAACAGTCAATAGAAATATATATTCAAAATACAAATATACGAGGTCTTTCGTAGAATCGTATATGTTGAATTCGTCAATTATGAGGTCCTTCTACATTCAAATATATGTTCCTGCATAAGTGATAGATATTATTGTTAGAATGATCCTAAACATTATTGATAGATATTTAAAATAGTCCGTTTTCTTATAAAATTAAGATGGGCTCATTAGCTGCAAGTTGCACACTGTTAGTTACACTTCCCGTGGAACCTGAACATTTCTTCGGAACAACTCCAGTTGGTTCTGATCTTCAGTCCCTAATACTGGAGTTCATCATCACTTTTATCCTTATGTTTGTCATATATGGGGTTGCTACTGATAACAGAGCTGTAAGAAATTGTTTGTCATATCTGGGGTTGCTCCAGTTGAATTTAAGAACTACCAGAGAAGCTCTAGAGGCCTCTACTATCGCCAAAATTGCCAGAAGAATGTACATTGTACAACACCTTGAAAGAGGTAGAACCTCATACTACCATCTCTCCTTGGGTTCTGAGATGCACTATGCGGCAATCCTCAAACATTCTTAGGTTTTTAATGAACCAGCAACCCTGAAAACAAACCCAGTTTCTTCATAACTAAATGCAACAAATAGATCTCTTTGTTTTCGATGAATAGTGATGCTCAGGATTTAGGATTCTACATTCACAAAAAGCATGCCTATAAAAAAATTTGCATAAAGAAAGAAGATCTCCACTTCCTCCCCTATAGTAAGACTACGGAATGCGTTATCCAAGTGGGCAATGATGTGTTAAACTTGATTACTATATTTCTAACTTTGCAATATTTCTATAATCTAAAACAGAAAACACTTTCACAATAATATCATCGATACAACTTCAGCTAGGAAAGCATGTTCAGAAAATCAGGAACTTATTATAGAAAAAGAACTGAAGCACATATTTCAGCACACATATACATTCTGAATCAGCTAAACTGAAGTTACACTAAGCAGACAATAAGGAATTGCAAACTGATGAAAAATCAGGAAGGATACTAATGTAGCACACTAAGCAGAGATCTTCTTTTGGTACCACTATACATGTTTTATGAAACCTTAACAAAGCTAGTAATTGATCATTTCTGTGATGGTCCTGGAAACACACAATGTACTCTCTGCCACAATAATTCTGCCATAGATGATAGATCCTTAGGTAGGCAGAGTGTGATATATATTGCCGTCAATACCAAAAAAGCTAATCTGCGACTTACAGCTAAACTCAGTAGTAGTAGACAACCCAAACATGTTTGCAAATTAATTAAAAGCCAACATCAATTCAAAATTGTCAACTAAGTTATGATAAAAAAAAGATTCATTGTTCATTTAGAGGTCTTTTTCTTCCTTCTGTTCCGTAGGCTAATGACCACTGATTTCTATCTCCCCGCTGAAACTTGCTCTTTCCCATGAATCCATTAGTTTCGTATCTTCTTCTCCTAATGTTTTCAATGACACTAAGGTGTTCTGGTGGGACTCCAAAATTAAAATTATTTCTCATCAAGTACAGGATTCAAAGATCTTTTGAAGGTCGTATATGAGATGAACGTCAGATAAACCTACCCTAAAGCTCAAGCATTTCAAAAACATTAAAATCAATTACTAATAATAGAAAAAAAACCTGCCCTAACTAGAAACAAACCCAAATCTGAGAATTTATACCTAATACAAGTTTAGATATGATGAAATTGTAATAAAATCACATAATCCATACCTCGATTTTTGATTAAGTAGAAAAACCCTTTCTAATCAGTTGCCCTGTTCAGCGAGAGACGAGAAGAACTAAACCTAGATTTTAGTCGAGACTGACTTCAGAGTTCAGACTCAAGAGCGAGAGCCGAGAGGTATACCTAGTTTTTAATTTTTGTTTACACTATCTTTACACCCTTATCGGATACGGATAATATCCGTCGGATAATGACTTATCCGGTTCCGTTTCGTTAACCCTTAATATCCGATAGGAATATCCGTATCCGATATCCGTTATAACGGATAATATCCTATAGGATCCCGGATTATCGGATTCGGAAATCGAATTTCGGATAAAGATTGACAGTCCTATTAACCCTAGTTAAAAGAGTTAATTTTTTATTGTTACAAAGAAAATTAAATCCTAAACTATGTACTGGTCTCCATACTGGCTACCGACTCCCTTCTCTATTTGCTCGGCCTCTTTTCTTTTTATAGGCAGCACCACAATCTTTCCATACTTGGGTACATACTATTCCCATATATTTCATCTTTATTCTTCCACTAAAGTGAATATAAAATATAATAATTATCTTTTCAAATCCTTTTGACTTTGCAAAACCTCTGATACAAAGAAATAAATTCTTTTGTTTCCATGAATGACCAAATTCACATGTACTCAATTAATTCTTTCCATATTTTCCCATGCAAAGAAAGAAAAAACAGAGTCAATTTACAATGTCACATCCACGTGGGACCCAATATGTAGTAATATAATATTCACTATTTTCTATTTTGGAGTTGCTGATTTGATTGTATAATTTCATGTTCTCTTTGCTGATTTCAATATATAATTCCATATCTCAGACAAACGTATTAGCCCAATTTTGGTACCATTTACCCGATTTAATACGCCAATTGGTTGAACACTAATTTTTTATAAAAAGAAATAAAAATATTAAATTTGTACAAACTAAAAGATTAAATAAATATAAATTAAGATATAAGAATGATGTGTTTATACACTTATCAATGTCTTACTTCGATTACAAAGATGGAAAAAATTTAGGTAGGTCTTAGGAGAGGGAAGCAAAAAAGGTTGAGAAAATATTAGTGTCATAGATAGTGTGTGAAAAAGAAAAGGATTCTCTGAGAGGAATCACTAGTTATGTATGTTTAGTTTCTCCTGACTGATTGTCTTGTCTTGTTTCGAATAGATGAGAGTAATCTATTTATAGTTCAAAGGAGACACAATGATTTATCGTAAGTCGTACAAGTTAGGGAGAGGTGGAGAAGTGATGATTATGGATATTATAGTAGGGTTGTTCCCGGAAAGTAGGAAAGACTTTTCTGACCACTACTCCTCATCCCCTCAACTTCTCTGTAACTGCCCACTTCTTATTACCTTCTTATTCGTGGAGGTGGTCTCACCACCCACAATTGTCGTACACCTCCATATCAATACCCCAATGAGAATACCTCCATATGTTGTATTTGATATCTCGTGTAAATAGTGGAGCCATAAGCCACTATTGTTTTGATTGAGTCAAGTCAAGTCAAGTCAAGTCAAAGGACTTATTAAGTCAGTGATGCAAGTTGTGTGACTCACTGAATTGATAATCAGACTGATTAGTGTCGAGTCTGGGAAGTTTAGTGGTCATGTACTTGCTTGAAAGTAACATCACATATTTAATTGCTAAGTATTAGCTTAGAAGTGACTTATCGTAAGTCTGATAGGCATTTGAGGCCAAATATTATAGAGGGTTTCTTAAGCAAGAAGACTTATTATAAAATCATATAAGGTTTGGTATTAAACCAATATTGAAAAGAAGGGCGTATTTATGAGGGAAATAGCTAGCAATGCTAGCTTTTGTGACAAAGTCAAGGAAGCTAAGTAATTCAAAAAAGCTAGGGCCAAGATGCTAGTTAGCTGAGACACTTACCCGAGGACGCTGTGGCTCAGCGACGCTCTTTCTCGAAGACGCTGTGGCTCAGGGACGCCCTTGCTCGAGGACGTTGTGGCTCAGGGACGCCCTAGCTGAGACGCCCTGGATAGGGACGTTCTAGCCAAGGGAGGATCTAGGTCAGACTTGCTAGGCTAGGGACTTGCTAACCATGGGGACGCGCTAGCTTAGGGACACATTGGCCAAGGAGGGACACTAGGCTTGGATAGGGACACATCGACCTTGGAGAGACTCTCTAGGCTTGACTAGGGAAATGTTGAAGAGCCAAGAGGCGTGCTGGAGAGGTACTTGGCCGAGAGGAGTTAGCACCTTTGGCGCAAGGGTTAGGGTTAGCACTTCTAGTGCTAAGATTAAGATACTAAAGTAGTGACGTGCTAGCTAAGGCCTTATTATGACAAGATTTGCTAGTTAAGTCCATGTTACGCTAGTTGGCGCTTCTCAGGTGCTAGGGTTAGCGCCAGGAAAGTTAGAGCTTTTATCTAAGGTGGCTAACTAGTGCAAATGTGGTGCTAAGCCAAATAACTAGTGCTAACTTGGCGCTAATAGGAGAAAAGGATAAGGTTAGCCTAGCTTAGAGGTTCAACGCGTCTTTTGTGGCATTGTTTCTTGATTATGGCGCATCCAAGAGGAGTGACACAATACTTGTGGCTTATATTTAAACAAATTGCTATGATAGCATATTTAAGCTCATAAGAGCAATTTGAGAAGCATTCATTGCAAATGAAGCGTTAAGCTAGAATGTATTTTTGGGTTTAACCATTATCTATTCCCAAATTTGATGGATGTTACTGTAACATCAATGCACATTCGAGGCAAGTTCAAGGAATTTAGCGCGGAATTTATACGACTTAAGACTAGTTCGATATGGCATGAATATTATGAGTATTGAGGAGGCTACGAGGCCAGTTAGAATGTTGTATTTGGTTAGAGAAGACTCAAGTTGCTCTATACTAGTGGGCAACCCATCTAGGAGCTTGGGACTTATTATGTAGAGATTATAGACTACATTGTTAGCATTGAATGCATGTAGCCTTTTGTAGAGATTGTATCATCAATTCGCATGCAGAATATAAGTAGGAATACAATATTTTGTATTTTAATGTAAAGTCAGAATTATCTGCATAAGTATATGCAGATATTTCTATGTTCCTGCAACTAGGCAGAATGGCGACTTTATAATTCTGACCCTTTTCAAAAACTCACCATCTACATTAAGTTCCCTGCTTAGTGAGGAAAAGTAATGTTGCACAGTAAGCACTAGTTGGTGACAGTATGCTTATAATGATTATGTATGCATAATTTAAATTTTAAGAGTAGAAGATATACTTAGCTTCTAGCTTTTAGGTATTGGGATAAGTGCCCCTTAGCATGAATCTTGGCTGGGATTAGTAGATGCCAACGTTCTTGCCCGGAATTTCTAATTTGTGAGCCAAGGGAAGCGTAGATGGGTTGAACTTCTGATCCAATCATGTTGATTGAGGAGCTACCAGCAGGGTCATAGAGAGTACGTCAATGAGGATCACCATTGGTCATAGAAGAAACTTGTTTAGCTCTGTCTTATCCAAGATTGAGATATGTGCCCCTTAGCATTAACCCTGGTTAGGATTAATAGACGTCCATATTCTCGTCAGGAACAATGTAGTTAATCTCAGGTCTCGTCTCGGCCGGGACCTTGACACTTTGATAACAATATCTCGGGGAGATTATCGGTGAAATATCGGGAGTCCCAAATCTTATATCCAAATTTTATACATGTTAATGCCAAGAATTAACTATATTTTTGTTGATTTATTACCAAGAATCTTAACAACCATACTTTAAGAAGAGATCATATTAGTATATTACAATTCTAAGTTCAAAGTTCCAAAAATCTAGATTAAACAACAAGCATATACCTTGAATATCGGGCGAATCTCGGCTGTATCGGCCGATACGACGATATTTGAAGATTCGTCGCGCTCTTGAAGTGATACCTTGAATATCGTCGTTATCGTGGCCGTAACGGCCGATATTGACCACATAAGTCAGGAATGCTTTCTTGCTTGTGAATAGAGAGGGGATATAATCGGAGCTTTATCTCTTTATTCTGAAACAGGTCTTCCTCATCTTAAATAGAGGATCAAGTCAGTTGGATCGATTCTTCATATATGTGTCCAACAAGAAATATGGTTAGCTTTATCTCCTCCGGGCAATGTCTTTGTGGCAGAGTTAGTCCTTGAATTCAAACTTTCTTGTGAGTAAATAGTTGGTTCCGGTGCTTTCTTAGGTTTTGAGTATACATCAATCCAGTACTAGTGATAGCGTCAGCAAGATGGCAGTTGATAAGAGATAGGACACCCGAAGACGATGCTTTGAGTTTTAGTTGGTAGCTGCAAAGTTGGAGATATTGGAAACCGACAGAAGAAGCTAATGGTAGATCAGAACTGCAGGTGCGGCTAGCGGTAGACTCTAATGTTCTTTTCGTATAAAGTTGATGAGGTATTCTTGAGAGATGCAGTGCGACAGACATAATGATATGTCTGAGAAGATGAAATTCCATGGGCAGATGAGGTCTCTAAAAAGCTGAGTCTTCTGAATCCCGTTTGGAAACCCTAGTTTGCACACTATTTGCTTCCGAAGTTGTCAAAGTTTCATATGATTTTGGATTTTGACGTTTGACCCCAACTTTTGAAGCTAAGAGACCAATGTATCATATGCAAAAAGAATCACTCGATTCAGAGTCGGATAGGTCAGCTAACTATGCATAAACATTTGTGATTAGTAATCCCGTGTGAATATTCAGATCTCGTATACTTTAGTGTAGGATCCATATCTTCATGTCTCCGATTGATATTCCCTTATGGTATGTCATAATAGAGACATATACCAACACTTCTTGTGAAGGATATTTTGACCCATTCTTCACCGTTTGTTGTCGGTTTCTGAATTTGTAAATTGAAGAGGTACTGATAGGAGCTTCAAAAAATAGAGGAGTGAACCGAGCTGGTGGCTGAAGGTGATGTCGTGATATGTTGTCGTCGTAAATATGTTGGCTTCGTGAGGATGCTATCTTAGAGAGTAGGACAGGTGCTAGAGAGAAGGACAAGTACCAAGGAGCATGATAGGTACCATGAGACAGGACAGGTACCAGGAAACATGACAAGCACCATGAGACAGGACAGGGACCAGGGGGACAAGGTGCACGATTTTCTCCATGGTGATCATATTACTGGATTTCTGACTGGTAACTTGTAAACCAATATTCGAGAAGTTGAGAGGGGAAGCCTAAATCTGAGGACACTGTGTCTTTGAAGTTCTGATCTGGAGATGATTGTGGCTTCCGAGTCCGGAGCGTGTTCAACAGTAGAATCATGTGGTTGAAGTAAGTAGAAGCAACAAGGATGGGGTTACCTTTATGGATGTGATCAGGTAAGAAGAGGAGGATCCCTAGTCGTATGAGTAGTAATGTGAGGTCTTGTTTCTAAGCTAAATAACTAGTGCTAACTTGGTTATAAGCTAAATAACTAGTGCTAATGTGGTTCTAAGCTAAATAACTAGTGCTAACTTGGCGCTGATAGGAGAAAAGGTTAGGGTTAACGTAACTTAGAGGTTCAATGCGTCTTTTGTGGCATTTCTCCTTGATTGTGGCGCATCCAAGAGGAGTGGCGCATTATTTATGGTTTATATTTAACCAAAGTGCTATGTGATAGACACATTTTGTGTCTAATTTGTTCCTAATTCTCTATATTATTAGTTCTCAATTTTGTACTTATTATGGGTTTTTATGTCTTTGTTTGTATTTTTGGAAAATAAATATTTTTAGAAAATTTAGCGAGAAAAGTGTTAAAGGCACCCCAATTTTGGTTAAAGGAACCCCTGAATTTTTGATAAAGACACCCATTGGAATGATAAATTCATCCACTTCTTTCCATTTGAAGTTGAAATGGGTGGGAATTTTGTTTCTCAAATAGGGAAGATTTTGTCTCGGTTAATTTAGAAATAAGCAAGGATTTTAAGACGATATTCCTCCTCTTCTTGTTCTTCTTGTAGCTGAAATTCAAGATATCCCCATCGATTGTACTCACTAATTCCACAAGAGGAAATCAAAATGAATAACCCAATATATTAATTATCCCTCCACATTGTAATGGATTGGATTTGCTTCAAAAACTTGGTCTCAACATGCCCTGTTAGCTCTGGATTAATGTTACCCATTGTAACGTAGTAATAGGAACACAATATTTAAGTGTATTTCAACACCATAACCTATCCAAGAGACAACACTTAATAGAGGAAATCAAGTTCAAATTACCTCAGCATTCTGAGCAAAACAATGAATAAGGAACTTGGTATTCTTTCAAGTCTCCAGCTGCTGTTGATGGAGCATGCGCATGCACATAACTTACATCTTCCTTTGGTACCCCAGATGAAGCTAAGGCATTTTCCAGGAAAAGGAGAAGAAAAGTTGAAAACTCATACCTCAGATCTCTTAACCAAAATCAGTAGAGTTGAGTTCTATACGAACCCTTTTGTTTATCACAGAAAAATGAACTCATATTAGTTTAAACACTACACAAACATAATTTCAGTTAACAAAAATCTAATAGCTATAAATTAACCATAACTGTACAATTAGAGAGTAAGAAATCGTACATGTCCAGAGTAAGAACCACTCGTGAGATGTTATAACAGGTAACCTAGAAACAAAACCAAATACAAAAAATTACTCAATTTCAACAAACCCTAAAAGTATGATTTTGATATCTGATCAAGACAAATCTCAGGAAAATATTGAGAAACAAGATTAAATTTCTACAACTAAGAACTTACTTCGGTTAGCCATGAAAATATCTGGTTTCCTTTTCGATTTTTAACTCTGGTTATTTTTTTGATGAATCTTTGTTTCTTCCTCTTCTTTTTGCTTAATCCATATCAACATCTTCACTAACACCTTCTGAACCTTTCCTTTCATCACTCAATCACAAATCCCTCATTTCAACTCTCAATCTTCCTCACAGATGAAGAACAGGGAAGGGAAGACGGAGAAATGAAGAAGAAAAACGAGAGGAAATAAAGCCTCATTTGCTAATAAAGACTTTATGGCGGGTGGGCGGGTCGGGTCGGGTGAGAGGAGCTATCACCCGCACTCGACCCGCCAGAAGTCGGGTTTTAATAAAATCACCCGCACCCAACCCGTTCATCGACGGGCCGGGTGCGAGTCGGGTAATTTTGGGCGGGTGCGGGTCGGGTTGGCGGGTTGGGTCGGGTTTGTGCAGCCCTACACCTATCATATAAACATGAAAATGAGCAAAATTTGAGTTCTTTGTCTTTGAGGGATGCCCTAAAGCAGATGCTATCTAGTACTCCCTATGATGACCCAAATCCTTATCTAGAAGAATCACATGAGCAGTTGTGATCTAGTACTCCTTATGATCCATTTGTTTCTCTAGAGAATTCCTTCAAGAAGTTGACTGAGAATACAAATAGGTTCGTATTAATTATGAGGGGGAACAATTAGTAGTCCAACTCTTTTATCTAGAAGAATCCCTGAAGCAGTTAACTGAGAATACAAATAGGTTTGTATTAAGTGTGATGAAAGTTTTGCAAAGAATAATATTGCTTATAATGATCTTAATTGCCAATATAGTGCTACCCTTGATAATTATTCACCTAGTCAAGAGGAAGATAATAGAATTGGTAACACTATTTATTTAGACGAGGTTCAAACATCTTCATATTATTATGATGATGAGGATAGTATTGACGAAGAACTTGAAATATACAGGCAGAGTGATCAGAAAATTGTCACCCCAATTGTGCTTCATGATGATAGTGTTATTTTTGGCTCAAATCCAAATAATTTTAATGATTATTCACCTATTCAAATGGAAGAGGAATTTGACTAGAGATGCCACTGTTTTAGACGATATAGTATTGTCTTGTTTTGAAGCTGATAATGGTTTAGAGGAACGGGTTTATCCTGAGAATACTGTTTTAGAGTCCAATGATTTAGAAACAATAGTCGTAGATAAAGAAGATAAACCCGTAGATATTTTAAATATGAGTGAGGATGCACCACCTGATTATAACCTAGAAGAAGCAATTTACCATTTTAAAAAATATGACTTTCTAGAAATTAGAAAAATTGTGACTAGTCTATCTAGAGACTGAAAAACTCTAAGTTTGGGGGTGACTATTATTCTCCCTGTGCTTTACCTTTGACTATTAAAAAGTTCCCTCACTTGGGACTTGAAATTTGCACCTCTACCATTTTACAAGATCATCTTCAAACTAGATTTCCTGAGCCCGGTGATGTCCACAAAGAATTTCAGTTGTTAGAGACCCATCTCGGGTTGATGTGGTCTACCCAGACGATAATACCAAGATTGACTTTGTTTTCCCACCAAAAAATTTTCTTCCAAATGTGGGAATGCTTGAATTTCAAATGTGTCAGTTACTTATGACTCTACAACCTGATTCTCCGGATCCTGCCAATGAGGAAATCCATCCCATGAAAACATTTTATCTAGACCCTTTTATAGATCCTGAACCTGAACCGCAGCTAGATGTAGTTGTCTTAAACAGAAAACTAGATAAGGGTGTGCTCGGTTTGTTCATTTCTTGGCCTGTTTCAGTTTCTTTTTATTTGGAATAACACTATTTGATTCAGATGACCCATAATTTTTCCGGCTATTTCTATATGATTTTATAAGGTGACTAATGCTTTCTTAGTCATGCTGAAGACTTTAAACTTAGCACTTCTTGGGAGGTAACTCATGTTCATGCGACACGGTAACATCTTCCCTTAACTCCTTTCCTTCGATTGGTAACAGTTTCTCCTTGTTCATGCTTTTAATCATTCATCTTTAGAACATTGAGGACAATGTTAGATTTAAGTTTGGGGGTAAGGGAGAAACTTTTTAGTGCAATAATAAAACTCCAAAATTTAGAAACTTGTGAACAATTCAAGATGACACTAACCATTCTAGGTAGATGGAAACTTAGCTCTTTTTCTATAGGAATTGGTGTGCCAGCTAAATGGTCTATTCATAAAAGGATGCCTAACTCAGGTGTTAGAAATAACATGATAATCATTGAACAAGCATATCTCGAAGTCTATCTCGACCATATCACCTTCTATTTTTATTTTTGTAATTTTTTGTGTTTCTCTAAGTGATTTTGTGGGGCACCAGTATCGAATTGTTATCACCGCCAGGATGAAGTAGAGTGTTTGATATCACTCCCTATTATTGTATTATTTAGACCATTTAAAAAAATTGAGTATTAACACTTTGATAGCAATATGAGTGTGTTTTCCCTGTCTCCGTCGCCTAAGCAAGCGTGGAACGCAGGATCCATGAGAACTATCATGTAAGATGCTGATAAGAAGCATGTGCTCTGATTCAAATTGATCCAATCATATTGTCAGTATATTTACTAATATAAAGATAATATTTTTATTTTCAATAAAATCGACCGTTGGGGCCCTTGTATATACCAGCAGAGTCGATATTAGTATAAGGATTAAGACCAGTGGGAGCGTATCTTAATCCATTAGGATTCATCCTGGCAATGACCTTCGAACAGATATGGGAAACACCGTTCACCTTAGTCAACATGCACAAACTTCTGTCTCCAAATCCATCTTTCTAATCTATCCATGTGTTTGATTTTGATTGATTCCGAGCAATGTGAATGTTGATAATTTTCATTCAGTTCTGGAACGTTTGATGATTATTTGAGTAGAGTTTTGTATTCTTATATAAATTTGGTACGCTGAGTCTCGTGTACAACAATTGGACTCATATAGGGTAATGATTCTAATAGGCGAAGGATTTAGTATGCCAACCAAATAGCTTGTTTAGTGTCTACCATCAATCGTTCACAAGTAGCTAGAGTTTGGAGTAAAGATTTTGTGGGTATATCTCTTTGTAAACCCTCATGAGACAAAACTCGTCCACTAGGGCCACCTAGGGGTTTAAAGGCTTGTTGCACACGCTAAGTGCAATCACGATGCCTGCGAAAGTGAGTTAGGATTTTTATTTTATTTTAGATTAGATTTGCTCGATGACTAGCAAATAATAAGTTTGGGGGTATTTGATAGACACGTTTTTGTGCATAATTTGTTCTTAATTCTCTGTATTATTAGTGCTCGATTTTGTACTTATTATGGGTTTTTATGTCTTTGTAGGTATTTTTGAGAAATAAATATTTTTGGAAAAGTTAGCAAGAAAAAGTGTTAAAGGAACCCCAATTTTGGATAAAGGAACCCATTGAAATGATAAAGGCACCAACTTCTTTCCATTTGAAGTTGAAATGGGCGGGAATTTTGTTTCTCAAACAGGGAAGATTTTGGCTTGAATAATTTGGAAATAAGCAAGGGTTTTAAGACAATATTTCTACTTGTCCTATTTCTAGAAGGTCCCACAAAAAGTTTGGAAACAAATCAGAACAAGACTCGGCCATATTTATCTTAAGGAGAAAATACATGGAAGAGAAATAATCTCGTGAAATATGGATTTCTTCCCTGTTTTACGTAAGTATTGTTTCCATCGTAATATAGATTGTATAAGATAACTAAAGAAACAAGTTAGAGGATAAAATCTCGTGAGTTAATGTTCGAGAAAGAAATCAGATCACCGAGAAGAAAAAAATCACGAGAATTATTTTCTCATTGAATACAAAGATTTTTTTGGGAAGGATCGAGAGTTTGGGAGAGAATAGAGAATCTACAGAGCGAAAAATCAAGAAGTTGTAAGGAATATTTTTTTGTTGCGACTAGGCGAGAGAATAGAGAGAGAATAGAGAATAGGCGACGATTTCGTCAACCATCAATCACGGTGTCTTTATCATTTTATCAACGAATATCTTCAGCTTTGCAATGTTTATCTTTAGCTTTGCAATGTTTATCTTTATCTTTGCAACGTTTATCTTTAGCTCTGAAACACTTGCTCTGTAACAGTGAGTCTGTAACGCTTATAAATGTTGCAAATTCACTGTGTTTTTTTTTCCTCCTTTTTCATCTTGTAAACACTTTTGAGCAATGAATATGAACTTTGAGCATGTTTTCAACATGAGGAGCTAAACCTAATTCCTGGGGCGACGGATGAATCTATTTTTCCAATGAAAAAGTGGTATTTTCTGTTTGTTTAATTTCTGCAATTCTATTTATGATTATTTGCTTGGATTTAAAATTGATTTAGTGATTTTTGTTAAGCAATTGTGATTTCTATTGATGAAACATACTTAGCCTAGGGTTTTGATGTACCATGCTTTCGGTATACAATTGTTATTTCTAAATTCTACTTTTGTAATATTTTAGAATCAAATTGAATGTGTAAATTGCATAATTACAATAATTGAATTAAAATCACTTTAAAATTGGTAATAATGGAATCTTAGCATCAGTACTCTCTATATCTTGAAATCAACTTCAACTGAGTCTTGTTATTTCTATTTTAATTTTAGTTCTTAAGTCTAAAATCAAAATCTTCACAAGTTCTGAAACAAACCCATTCTTACCACCATCTACAAAACACTTTACTATGATAGCGTATTTAAGCTCAAAAGAGCAATTTGAGAAACATTCATTGAGAATGAAGCCTTAAGCTAGAATGTATTTTGGGGTTTAAGCATTAGCTATTCCCGAATTTGATAGATGTTACTGTAACACCAATGCGCATTCGAGGCAAGTTCAAGAAATTCAGCCGTGGAATTTATACGACTTAAAACTAGTTTGATATGGTATGACTATTATGAGTATTGAGGAGGATGCGAGGCCAGTTAGAATGTTTGTAGTTGTTTAGAGAAGACTCAAGTTGCTCTATACCAACCCATCTAGGAGGTTGAGACTTATTATGTATAGATTATAGACTACATTATTAGTGTAGAATACCTGTAGCCCTTTGTAGAGATTATATCCTCAATTCGCCTGCGGAATATAAGTAGGAATACAATATTTTATATTTTGATGTGAAGTCATAAGTATGCGCATAAGTATGTGCGGATATTCTTATGATCCTGCAACTAGGTAGAAGGGCAATTTTACAATTCTGACCCTTGTAAAAAACTCACAAATCTACAAGTCTCCACCACTTATTGTTTCCACACGTGTTTCACTATATAGGCCCTCATATAATATTTGGGCCAGGTCTGATTTTACAAAACTGTGATCCATACACTAGTATAACAACTCAATAAACCTTTTTACATATTAGTGTAGGTTTTCACCTGATTTTTGCTTAAAGGTTTGGATAGACTGACGAACAGCGGTAGTTTTATGGTGTGGTTAAAAATTCTTATTAAAAACCTCAACAAGACCACTCGGTGCGAATTTGCAATTAGATGGTATGAATCTAATTAGTGTTTTTATTCAAATATGGCATCACCTCTATTCCGAATGTTCATAATTTTGTACAATCAACGTGTTCCGGTCGATACAAATAATTTGCATGGATGCACATTAAAATAACAAGGGTTTAGCCGGATAAAGCCCTGAAAGTTCTATGGGTGCATATACATGCAAAAGAGATACAAAACTAATTTATCCATGAGTTGAATATGTATTCTCTTGTAGCATATACGATAGCAGTATGTATTCACAATTCTGATGCCGGGTCAGGAATTTATACATATTTATTTCATGCTTCTGCAGCTAGATAAAAAACAATATTACAATTTTCTCCCTTGTCAAAAACTTACCATCAACACCCTTTCAGAAAATATAGATCTATCACAAACAGATGTGCAAGGAGTCAGACTCAAACAATGAAGATAATTTCTTCCAATCGTTCTCCTACACATATCCAATGAGGCATACACAAGGAAAACAATAAACTAGTGTGCATCAGAAATTTGTGTACATGCGAATGCTGTGGTTGACTAGATTTTAGGTAAGTTTGGGTTACCTTAGCAAAATATACCTAGAGTCAAAGACTGGTCAAATGTACAAGGCTAAGGTTTATGGTGGTTCGGATGAGAACGCCCAGAGGGTTCATCGTACTATCCTACATGTTTTCTTAAAAATCGGCGCCGAAAGATGCAGTATGATGTACACGTGTTTTTTTTTAATAAATAAATAATAATAATTAATATACAAAGGGAAATAAAATCTAAAATAAAAAAAATAAAAAAAATTATTTCAAAAAATAATTAATGAAAATATAAAAAAGTAATAATAAAATAAAATTTTGGATTATCTTACTTACATTTTGGTAGGAAAATTTTATTCCATAATAGGCGTAAAATATCATCTGCACACCAAAAATAATATAACAACCGAAGTAAAAACTAGAAATTAAAGAAATTAAATAATATAAATCCTAATTAACCTAATTAGCACAAAATTGTAAAAATAACCGGAAATAATATTTTTCAAACCCCGCAGCGGTACCAAAAATTGATATGATAAAAAATGTATTCAGTAAATGTACGGGTATCGATGAGATAATTACAAAATACGAGTCGTTTCACTGAGAGTGAAAAATAACATATCTAGTTATTAAACAAATTCTAAGCTCAGAACTAAGGAAATGTTCGAAAAAAATATTTATGACTTAAAAGAGAAATTAATTGATTGACCAATAAGAGAAAAGTCTAGGGTATCAGATTCCACTACTTTCGATGAATTGATAAACTCAAACTCAATAACTTAAACACAATACTCTCAAACTACTCAAGACCGTTTCAAAGTCAATCTCGTGCCTCGGAAAATGTAAGGTTATAAAATATTTATACGACTTACGTTGTTATGCAAAAAAATAATTTCTTTCGCTTATAAAACATTATTAGTTTACAACTATTTAAAAATATTCAAATAAACCTTTTCAAGAAGAATATTATTAGACATATAATAGCACAAATAGAGAGTAACTATTTAAAAGAAATAAAATATTGTAAGTTACATATCAAAAATAGCTTTCTCATCTACCCTAGAAAATAATTTAGCTACTCATATAATTTAGCTACTCATAGGAAGAAAAACAAAAATAATTGATTGACAATTGTTTCATAAGTTTGACGCTTACAACGAGTTTCAGTTGCGACAACTTCTTGGTGACACTTTTCTACTTTTCGGTGGCTAAAAAGAAAGAAAAGAACCGTCAAACTAAAAACGTTTCTCTTATGCAGTCAAAGAAGAAGGAAATTGCCACAGTTTCCTACACTTGTTTACGAGCTTTGTTTCTTCTTCTTCTTCTTCTTCTTCGTTGTAGCTCAGGTTCTTTCTAACTTTTGTTTTCTTCTCGATTATAAGACTCCCAACCTCTTTTGTTTGTTCCTCAATGGATCTTATTTATACTACACCACCCAATTACCAATATATATCCTCCAAATCTTCAATAATATATTTACAGATCTTCTCTTTTAATGAAAAAACTCTCGGCAAAATATTTTCTCTCATTACATAAAGTCTTGGTGATTATCTTCCTTCTACATGAACTTTCCCTAACAGATAGAAGTATTACAGAAATAAAATCATGCGAAGATAGAATGAAAATTACCAATTTTCCCTTGATAGAGTTTCAATTTTTTTTTTTCGAGAATCCCATATTTAACGAGATTTTTTGATATTTTCGAGTTTTCAAATTGTGTACGACTCTTATAAATAAAGCAAGAATATATTCTTGTTTTAAAACCTAAAAATTCTCCTCAAAATCACGAAGAAAATCGTACAGTTAGGAGGTTAAAATTCCCGCCAAAATTCTTTTGAGTTTGAGAAGAATGTGGGTTCCCTTAGCCAAAGTCTGGGCGGGTTTATCCAAAATCAGAGTGTCATTATTAAATTTAATCCAAATTTTCCACAATAGACAATTCCACCAAAATACCTATGAATAAAGAAAATAACAATATTAGTACAAAAACTGAGTATTAACAATATATGAGATCAAATAAGACACAAAAAATATGTCTATCAAAAGTCAGAGTTCAGGTTTTCACATGAAGTTTAAATCGTCTACAGGAAGTGTAAAATACCAAACTGGTCATGATGAAAACAAAGTAACGGTGGCTTCCATCTTGATGATCTTACTATAATTTCATTTTCTTATGAACTATGACCTGGAAACAAACAATTAGGTCATACTCTCATAACAAACAAACAAGGTCAAAAATAGATGCTAGAAGAGCATACCACCAAATGCACACAAATGCATAGACACATAATTTGAGAAGCTTTGAACTGGAAAACACAGTTTGAATGGCCTTTTACCATCGGATAAAACTAAATTAAACTAAGACAGTCTCCAACCAATCAACTGTTCTTAAGACTCCCAAATTAAGTTGTAGCACCATAGACCTTTGATAACTACGTAAGTTTATTCATCATCACTCGTATTGATGTTTCCAATAGTTCAAAGAAACAATGTATAAATTATAAGAGATGGATGACTGAGAAAAGTAAATCGTATTAATAGTAGCCAAAGATAAAGTAAAAAAGAATGAGCTTCTTAGAATAGCCAGAAATCGAATTGAAAGAATGATTCATAAAAAAAAGTTCAATAGTTGCACTACATAGCACAATCCCCAACCCAATACTTGTACAATAACTACACAATCCTCATTTGCGATCGAATTACTCAAATTCAATAAAAAAATACACTAAATTTTAAAATTCTAACATAAATGCATATTAGATCATCATGAAAACAAATAAAAACAATAAAAAATACCAAACTGAATCCTAACCCGATAAAATAGAGGTCGAATTTGATGAAACAAAATTTGTTTTGTTTTCCTTTCTTCACGTTATACAATAATTTATATTATTCAAGTGGATTTTATGTCCTTGGAATCAAGAGATTAGATCTCAGATTAGGATGGTACCCTAAGAGCATCCGCAGTCATACGAGTAAAAGATGGACTAAACCCATATATACTCGTTGAGTCAATCGTAGTGGGACGGACCATAACAATATTTGGTCCAGATTTTTAGGGTTTCAGACCAAAAATGATCCAAAGTCCGGAGCATAACCATATTTGGTGGAGCACAACTATATCCAAACGTTTGATAGTAAGTGCAACTATATCCAAAGGTTTGGTGGAGCACAACTATATCAAGCGTTTATTTAGCATACGTCTCTCATCCAGCGTTGATAGAATGTCCGCCCAAACCAAGAGTTTAATAAAAGTCTACCCAAACAAACAACAAACTTCTTCTACATTTGCGCCCAAGGTCAAGCGTCAATTACACTTGCGCTTGACCATATTTTACTCTGCTACCGCTGCACTTGATCTCTTAGAAGAGCAAATAGTTTTGGTATTTTCTCTTGGCTCATCTTATGACTGTGGATGCTCTAAAAACCCTAAATAAACATCAGAAGAAGAAAATGAAAGAGAAACCTACATTAAGATCAAGAAAATCTTCATCGTCAGAGCTCCTTCGAGATAGAAACTGTATGAGAAATGAAAACAAGACTAAGACGTCGTTGTTATAATATTCATATATACCAAGTGTATTCTAGGCATTCTAGAAATATCAGTTTTTTTTAAGCATAAAAATATCAGTGTCTAATCCCACGTGTGCCTAGGCATGCGAGTAAGATTTTAAGTCCAAAAATCATTTTTTTTAAAAGGACCTCCGATTAAACCAATTCTAATGGATGGACCAGCCATTAAACATGCCCAAAATATAGGTACCAAATTTTGATTCCTACTTCTTGGAATCCCGGAATTCGGTATTACATCTCTCTTACAATGTTTAATACGACCTATTTCTAGACGAGGTAATCGATGGTAAAATTTGTTTATAAATCGGCGATGAATCGTTTATGGATGACGAAGAGGGAAAAGGTGGACAAGAAGAAATTTCAAAAGAAATTTCGGCTAGTCGGCTACTAGGTTAGGTTTTATAATAATTTATTTTTTATAAAATAGATTTAAAATTTGAGTTAGATTAACTTTTACATATCTATATATGATTAGGTTTAACTGGTTATAAGATTAAGTTAATTTTATTAAAGGGTAATTTAATTGTTTTCTCTAATCACTACACCCCCGAGCTTTACAGAAGGATGGCTAAAGCACATCACATTCCCTTCTAATAAGGAAGGGTCCCCAAAGATTTGTTCAACCTAAAATAGGCCTAAGCTCAGCCCAGCTGATATAAGCCATCCACTTAAGGTACAACAGTCATAAACATTTTGGCTAACAATTTTAAAATTTCAGATTTTCCCCTTTTCAGAGCGAGAAAACACCCAAACCTAAATAATCTTTCAAAACTTTTATTTTTCATATTTTTATAAATGATTTTCTGATCCTGATCGATTCTTCCTTGAAATTGAAAGAGAAAATTTCATAACTAAAAACCCTAATCCCTCTTTAAAACCACAAAAAACCCCTAACTAATAATCATACTCTCAATCAAAATCTAACTCATTATAGTTTTCTTTTTCTTCGATATTTCTCTGATCCTCATCGATTTTTCCTTGAAATCGATAGAAAAAAGTTCAAATTTCAAAACCCTAAATACCTCTTTCAAAAACACCAAAAACCCTAAATTATATTTTACCTCGATCGAAATCTAACTCTTTATAGTTTTATTTTTCCTTGATGTTTCTCTTCCTGAAATCGAAAAAAAGATTCAACATTGAAAACCCTAAAAGATCTCTTGACAACAAACACCATACCTTACTAGCGTTTGATCTTCTTTTTCATTCACTCCAGACGGATTTGCAACGCGATACTCTGGAGAAAGTGGCCCCTGTGAAACTGGTATGGCTTCTACTGGTCAGGGCCGTCTTTTAGGTAAGCGGGATAATCGACCGCCCTAGGCCCAAAATATGAAGGGGCCAAAAGAAATGTTTTTTCGCTCATGTATGCAGTTTTGTCTATATTCATCTTTAATTATGAAAAAAATAAACTGTTAACACAAAAAGTATTATTATTTGTACACGAATACAATAAAAAATTTTGGATCAATTTATATTACTACAATGTATTTACTATATGAATTAAGATTAACTTAATTATGAAAACGTGTCTCATGTGTTAAACAAACAAATAAATAAAAAAAATTGATGTTTTCTTGGAAAACATGGAAATTTGTGGTATAAGTTGTGTCCCTTCATTTTAAACCCACTGATTGAAAAATATTATTGATTCTTGTGAAAAATATGTACATAATTTGGCAAAAAACATGAAGATAAAATTATGTGTCCCTTTATTTTAAACTCATTGTTGTGTTATATAAGTTGAATCCCATAGTTATCGCATTGCTTTGCTACATAAGTTGTGTCACTTTCATTTTGAACTCATTGTTTTACCACATGACACTTTAAATTTGTAGAAAATATAAAATTGAATATGGTGTTACCACTTTAGAAAAATGACTCTCCTTTATATAATAAAATATTGATTGATTTATTTACTACTTTTTGGTACTACTATTAGTGTTCTCTTAGGGTTTTTCGTATTACTAACAATAAACATTTTGTATGGATAACATAACAAACATCTAACATAACATAAGTCTCTCTTAAAATTTCTTCTTTCTCATATGTGAGATGTAATTCATGGGATGCTTTTTGCAGTTCAAAATGTAAAATACTACATATATCTTGTAATTTTATTTAAATAATCATTTTTATCTAGGTTTCATTTGTTGAGTTTCTTATTTGGAACCACGATTTAGTTTTTATTGTTAATAAATATATTGGAAGTTCCGAAGTTTTTTATAAATTGTTAATTCTCATCCTAATCTGATCTATATGCGTATAAATAAAAGTAAAAGTACAACAAAACATGTCTTAATTTTTTTTCTCCCTAGGTCTTGTATATGTTAATGACGGCCCTGCTGTTAGTTAATAATGAAGAACGACATCACATATTTTGTCCTGTAAAAAAGGATATTTGGAGCAGTAGAAGCATCGAATGGTTTATTCTTAGGTCTTCTCATGGAAAGATTATAGTTGTATTTCTAGTATAGTATTTAGAAATTTTATTGGAAAAGGAATGTATTTGTATTTTTTTTATATATGTGAGTGTCAAATTAATTCTTATAGAAGGGGTTATTTGTGGTGGGTGTCAAAGGATTTGCATCTACTTCTCAGATACTCCTAATTTTTGGGTCTATCCTAGCACCTCAAGATTTCATGATATATGCATATTCAATTTAGAGGATAAAAGTATAAAACCATTGCTACTACATGAACCACATCCATAAAATGCCCACTTGGGTAACGCCTAATCCCAAGTTAAATTAAATTATATAAATGTTATTTCAATCATTTTTTGTGTTTAATTCATTTGTTCTCGAATAAAGAAAATTGGATTTACTTTGATACTCCTTCCGTACCACATAATAGGTGGAGGGGTTAATTCTCTTAGATTAAGAAAGTTATTTTGAATTCATAAACTTTTATGTTTTTTCATGTTTTACCCTTTGTCATATTCATAACACGATTATCCATCTACCATAAATAAGGGTATATGTGGAAAAAATTATCTTGGAAATAGGGTTCTGCTTATATAATGGTACAAGGAAAAATGAAAATTCCTCCTACATAATAGGTATGAAGGGAGTAGTTCTCTATGGCTATGAAAAAAGCAGTTATTGATGATTTTTTTTGTAATGATTCTTGAATTACTGGGTAGGTTAATTTATTTCTACTAGTATTTAACCCGTATTACGCACCGGGTACGATGGGAATTGGCCTCCAACTTCGCCCCACACCCGTCTCAGAAGAGGTCCCAATTAATGACTGCAGTGTATAATTAAAACACCAATCATCATTTAGTAGATTTACAATTGGAACAAAATTCACCAATTACAGACTATTTAAAATTTCGGAGATTAAGAAATCCTCTTAGAGAAAATACTTTTGAAAAATTATACCAACCTTTGAAATCAGTAACTAGTTCATGATATTGCCAACATCAGTATACTAAGGATAATTGGTAAGTCTAGATTTGAAGTATGTTATTTAGAGTAGCACTACAACTACCTTTAGTCTTGCTAGATTTTAGTCTTGGTTAATCAATTTTTTCATCTTAAAAGTAAATAAACAAAGTCAAAATAATATTCAACTTCAAAACCCTCGTAATAGCTTCTAGTTCGGCCAAATCCTATTTATACTTCATCCAATACAATCCCCACCTTCCTTACGTTCATATCTTATACATGCGTCAAGAATCTAGCGGCCAACCCAACTACTTCTCCATGCTCCAACTCCCTGTAGTTAAATGAAAAATCACATTTTGATCGTCTCATGCATAAATGCATGATCCGAGGTGGAGAATTAAAGGTTCAGTCTTTGTTCAAGTTTGAAATAAATCAAGCTTTTGGGTTAGGATAACCGAAACTTAGTTGGTTAATGATTTTGGATAAATTCTTAATATGTTTACTTATTCCTAAAGTATAGGATCTTAATAACCAAGTTAGTGAAACTTGTTCCTAAATTTTAGTTTCTTAAGAGATAAGTTAAGGAAACCCTATTCTTGTAAGATAAGTAATGTGAATCCTATAAAAGGATGGCTAGGCTATGAGTTCAGCTGTGAGTTCTCAATGGAATTATCAATAGAGATGTGAGGAATTCATCCCATCCCAAGACCATTATGGTGGAAGGAGTACATAATTATGGGCTTATGGAGTGTTTATCGAAGTTGAAAGATATGTCGTTATGGGGTATTCAATATGGGTTACGGAGTACTTATCGATCTTGGAAGATATGTTGTTATGGAGTATTCGTATGGAGATGTTGGTAAGACATCATGTTTAATGAGAAGATCATCTTGGTGGTGCTTGATGCGTCAAAAAACCGACTTTGTTTTACGCAAGCGCACAATGTCGAAAGATGTAGACAATAAAAAATATGATTTGTTCCGACGAGGACTGTGAATCACTTCTACTAAATAATACAAGTAACTTTCGAGTCAAGGAAAATTAATAAAGATATTTTTTCTGATTTTTATAATAAAGAATTAAGCTAATGAATAAATTAAAGCAATTTAACAAAAATTATAATCAAGAGAAGAAAAGTGTTAAGTTTTCGGAAATCCGTTGCTTGCGTTCATAACAAAGTGTATCAATTTTACTCATGCAAAGTAGAAAATCTAGCTACTCGTATACAGAAGATATTTCGTTTTGTAGACAAGAATTCACAAAAAAGATCGTTTGTTCTCAACCAAAAAGTAGAATTTTAAAGTACTAAGTATACGTGGCATAAATAGTCAAGGAATATTCATAAAACAATTTAAGACAAGGTTTCAACGAGTTTTTCTAACAACGTAACAGTGCAATATACTTCGTATAGAACATGATAAATTGTTTTGAAAATAAAACGTTGAGAGAGAAAAACAAACATTATAAACTAAGTTTCGATGTGAAAACCCTTGTTTTTAAATGCAAGAAAAATAATATTTCAAGTTCATCCTTTCACCCTAACAAGAGATTTAGCTAGACATGGCCTTATGAAAAAGCTATAAACAAATTAAGAAGAAATTCAATTTTTTTGTAATAAAATGCTAAACCCTAATTTTCTCTATACATGATGCGTTGGAAAATCGACTTTGTTTTACCGCAAGCGCACAATATCGAAAGATATAAACAAGAGCAAATATGGTTCGTTCCCACGAGGAGTGTGTATTACTTATACTAATTAATTCAAGTAACTTTCGAGTCAAAAGATGTTTTTCCGATTTTTGTAAAGAATTGAACTAATGAATGAATTAAAACTATTTAATAAAGATTGAAATCAATAATAGAAAAGCGTTAAGGTTTCAGGAATCTGTTGTAGATTAGGGTTTACTTGCGTTCATCACAGAGGGTATTGATTTTAGTCGTGCAAAATAACAAATCTAGCTACTAATACACGGAAGATATTTCTTTTAAGAATCGAAGAAAAGAATTGTTTGTTCTCAACCTAAAGTAGAATTTCGAAGTACTAGGTATACATGGCATAAATAGTCAAAGAATATTCATAAAATGATTATCGCGAAAGGGTCAACGAGTTCTTCTACTAATCAAATGATGCATTATACGTGACATAGAACATGAAAAATCATCGAGAAAGATAAAACATTGAAAGAAAGACAAAACATTGACATTAAGTTTTAATAGTTAAAAACCCTAGTTTGGAAACACAAGTAAATCTATCTCTACAAGTTCATCATTTCACCCCTAACAAAGAAATTTAGCTAGACATGGCTTTTTTAAAAATTATTAAAATTGATTAAGAAAATAATAATTTTAATTAAAATAAAAAACGAAATAGAAATTGCTAAACCCTTTTTTACTGTTCATGGCTTCTCCAACTTCATTGTCAAACACCGTCAAAGGTGTTCTCACCTCCAAAAAAATTTCTCTGTTTGTTTTTTTTTTTTTTTTTCTGTACGTAACTTTTAATAGAAGGTGAGCGTAACTTGCATTGAGAGAAAATATCTCTCGGTTGGTGATGTGCTCCTCTATTTAAAGCTTCTCAACCCTAGAACTTCGACTCTATGACCACCTAACAATTCCAGACCGACACAAACACCTAACGCTCTCAATCATCACCGACTGAACCCACGACATCTCAACTATCCTCGCGGTTGGGCACTTATCCATCTCTGAATTTTTATCTCAAGTTACCGAGTTTGAATCGTTATCAAACGATTCAAACTCCTTAGCCGCCTTGAACTTTACTTTCCCTGAATTGTCTCTCGACCTCGCCCAACATTCTCTCTTCTCTAATCGACTTCTCTCTCTGTTTTAACTCAACAACCAACTTCACTCGAGCCAAACCATCCATCACAGATTCGATCTTGAGTATCTCACCACCACAATCGAAGGCTATTACAGTCTTTACAGACTCAACTCGCCAGTTACTGCCATGAATCTTAACTCCCGTCAACAGCTTAATTGAGTTCGTCACTGGCATTAACTATTTTCTCTCGACCACCATCATTCCATTATCAACTGCCATTCTCAGTTCGAGCTCTGTTTCAACTTTGATTTACAATATCATCTCACCAACAACTTTATTTCCTCCATTTCAACAACAGAAACTCATCGCAGCCACCATCAATAATGGCAGCACCATCAATAATTATTTCCGATGACATAAATCACAATTATTCTCAGCTGTATCCATGAACTGCCATAACTCTTCATCTCATCTTCTCTAACTATAGCACCAAAAACTCAACTCCGAACTCCTTCCACTGTTATTAACAGTCAACCTTCAGCAATCGAAACTCCATCATAAACCATCAGCGTCACTTCTGTTGGGAAATAAAAGAAGAGCGACACGTGTAAGGCGATTAAAGAAGGAAACAATGCAATTAAGAAGAATGAGAAGCACACAATCAAAGCCGTATCGAAGGATCGAAACAGGACAGATGTGAAAGACTGAGCAAATCTCTGCATGATCGACACCTAAGATCGGGAAAGTAACATCACACTGATCGAAATAGATAACATTAAATGCGTATCGAACGTGAAAGTAGGAGTAATGATGATCATAGAGCGGGAAAGTAAGAATAATGATGAGCATAGAGCGTGAAAGTAAGAATAATGATGAACATAGAGCGGGATAGTAAGGTGATAATTACTTTTATTATGCGAATGACACGTATGATCGGGACAAAGCTTATTCTCAAGGAACGAAGAACACGTGTAAACCATACAAGGTAACGGAC
>JAJJMC010025232.1:4027174-4055898 GCA_023531435.1 Papaver californicum | reverse complement strand
CTCCCACACCACCACCAAACCCACTACCATGTCCTGATCCTCCACCACCTGACCCACCACCACCGCCTCCTCCAATACCTCCTCCTGCACCACCACCAGTTCCTACACCAACTCCACCTCCAAACCCACTACCGTGGCCTGACCCTCCACCAATACCACCTGACCCACCTCCACCTCCTCCTCCTATACCTCCTCCTGCACCGCCACCCGTTCCTCCTCCAACTCCACCTCCAAAACCTCCACCCTGTCCAGATCCACCACCAATACCACCTCCACCACCTGACCCGCCACCACCGCCTCCTCCAATACCTCCTCCTGCACTACCACCCCCTCCTAAGCCACCACCAGCTCCAAATCCTCCTCCACTCCCAGATCCTCCACCAATACCACCACCACCTGCACCTCCACCTCCTCCTATGCCACCCCCTCGTCCACCTCCTATTCCTCCTCCACGACCATATCGTCCTCCTCTGCAGTGTCCCCAACGACAGTCATTATCGTCACGAAACCTTCCACCACCTCTTCGACCACCATATCGATCATCACCAAAACCATCAACATTCTCTCCATGACTAAACACACTCAAATTCAATACAATGCTCAGGGTCAAAAGCAACACAGACAACCATTTCATGACATTTCTGACACCCATTTTCCTGATTAAAAACCAATCACTACTATTGCAAGTTTTGATATTCACTCTTTTCTTTCCTGTAGTGATTGGTTCACTACTTGGTAGCAATAATGATGATTGCTACCAAGCTAGCTGAAACCTATTCTCTTTATATAAGCAGTGGAAGAGAATGAAATCCACTACTCCGATTTGTATGTAGTAGATGAAACAGGTTGAGATGGATAGTTGAGCATTAATTGGTGAATACCTTCATAAAACCGCGTTTAAGCGGTTGAGAGAATGGAGGGAAACATTTAAGACAATAGACCCAGGCATATAAGTCAAACTTGGTTTCAAAATTTGATGACTCTTCTCTCTTATCTACTAGTTAGAGAACTGCTTAGCCCTCGTATAATTACGCACCTCTTTAACTCAAATTCTAGATGGAACTTAAAAGCCTACGAGACAAACAATGACGACCCTAGCTAAACTCTACACTGAAAATAATTTTAAGTTTAATTTATAACCAGTACATCCTTCCCAACTACTCTACATTATGAAAAATACAGATTTAATTAATGAAAATGGAAAACCCCACTTGCTCATCTCCATCGTTTGGCACAGTAATTATACATCTCTCGTAAGTCATCGGTTATAGATGGTGGCTATAGGATCAAATCAAATGGTGGATAAAAAGGCGTAGTGGGAAGCGGCCGATAATTGGATTATGGGAACCAGTCTTGCTGGTGTACAAAATTCTAATTGAAGGAGTAGTAAAGAGACACCAACCCTTGCATGAATATTCATCAACCTCATTCTGACAGAATGTATTCATTTCTTTTAAATAGTAAGAATTAAAAAGCTAAGAAAACAAAACTACATTAATCCAATTGCGTTTTGTTTTGAATCGGTAATTATGATGAGGACATCTTTTCCAAGTAGAATGCGTGATTAATAATACCGTATGTGCTTTTCACTATTCAGTCCATATTTAGTATGCAGATGAGAGACAGAGAGGTGAATATTGGATAAGTGTTGTTGATAAGGGACATTTTGTACTTATTGGGTTATAAATGGTGGCTTAAGAAAATGATGGCAGTTTTTACTACCGCTAAAAGAGTTTTGATAAAAACTTAATAAAAAAACTCTGTGCAGTGAAAGATCTCTACTATTACAATGTGACTTCATTGCTTTTTAAAATAAAGATCGAATGTTATATGTACACACCAGAGCTTTCCTTTAAATGCATGTTATTAATAAAAAGAAAAGTTGGTACAGTAACATTAGGTATGGAACCAAATAGACAGACGCTTTGTAGGTTATTTCCTACCGCTTTTGCTAGGTAGCTTTTTTATTAATGTCCTTCCTTTACAGGTGGTAATGATCATGCTGAACTTCTTACAAATGTTACAACTTTACTTTCTTCTTCTTGTATAGTCTCATAATATTTCAACTTGTGATCATGTCCTAGTGTTTGGATATACACACATTCATTCCGCCTAAATGTATACGGAAAAAAAATTTCTCTTGCAGTACACGAGCATTTCTTGAACTAGCAGCTCCAAAGCCGTTAGATTCGCTAGATGTGACAACAGCAAACCGTGGTTTAACACAGTTATCTTCCCTATATTGATAAATTTGCTCCAACCGAATATCTAACTAAAAACCGTATAATTTACTGTGATATTTACGTATGAATATTCGATGGAGCAACCAATTGCCCAACTTCTGAAGATTGGATTCTACTTGCATTATCATGGATGTGGATGAACATAAAAGTTATGAGCGATACATGATCGATGGTGTTCTGAAGCTAAAAAAAAGTAGTTTTCATAATTGTGAGAACAAAATTTATATGACCAATTATACCAGAACTTGTTTACAGATTATAGCAGAATTTGTTCAAAATTTATATGCACCAATTTGAATGTCGCCCTTGCCCTAGTAAATCTATATCATTTCTTTCTTGATTAAAATAGCTATGAAAGTACGAGACTTAAGATAGGGAGAAGTTTTTAATGGGATGGTTGCTAAAGCTTCACTTGATTATGATGTTACATTCTTAATTCCTTGATTTGATTTTATGTGGCATGTAGGAATTGAATTACGGTGCAACTCAGAAAAGATAATAATCACTAAAGTTTATCTAACAAACAGGGAAGAGATAACTAGAAAATAGGGAAGAGATAACAATGGTTAATCATAGTTTGCTGATGTCACATCTACTAAATCCAACGGCTAGGAGCTGGTAGTTCAAGAGATGCTCCCGTAATACGAGAGCAAAAAAAGTTTCTATGTATACCAAGAAGCATTTATGATTTTATGCTAGTTGATCCTGTATATTAAGTGATGGGTATGTGATTTATTGATTAGCTAGGCCACTACTGTCTTTTTCCATTTCCTTTGCATGTGCTTCTTTCTGGCCCTTTGACTTTTGGAATTTCCAGTTCAGGTTTTCGGCTAATCTCAACTCTTCACTTCGTACCTTCATTAATACTGATACTGTAATTTTTTAAAGGAAAAAAAAAATCATTCATACTGGCACAAACATAACGAATGTAAAAAATGGTTTCCGTTGCCGGGACTTGAACCCGGGCCTCTCCGGTGAGAGCCGAGTATACTGACCACCTAGACTACAACGGATGGTTAAACTACGTCCAACTTTTAATGTATTTAATTGCAGAATTCCAACATTATCCATCCGCCCTCACTACTTGTTTGGGGTAAAACTTGTATGAACTCAACTGAAACAACCATAGACTGAGAGAAGTTAGGGAGACTCAGAAGGTGAGATAGTTTACTTATTTTTAATGAATCTTAGTATGGTTAGCATCCATCGCCACTGTCCTGCATTTGCTCCTCTACTGCCACACAACAAACAGCATAATGTTTCAAAGACAAAGTCCCTGCTCTGGCTTCCTAATATTCCTAAACAAATCCCCAGTGAATACTATAGAATGAAAAACCACACTTCACTAAGAATGAAGACCCATGCTTTCACTACTTCTTCACTGGTGATCTTAGATGTCACTTCTCCACCTGCTGCTTCTGGTGATATTTATGTCTTTCTGCAAACAAGGTTTGTCTTTAACATCACTTATCCAAATCATTCAGTTACATTGATAAGAAATATCAAGGAAAGATACACTTTCATGGTTTGTGAGTAATCCCATTCCTTTTGTTTATGCAGTGTATTACTCGTCGCTGTGTATTGGTTTTCTAACTTTATTGTGCCAGACTATATAGTCAAGAATCTTCAAAAAAGGAACGAAAGCAAAGACCAGGAAGAAGAGAACCCCAGGAGAAGATAAAAATGATACTGAGCAATGAGCTTTTTGCCAGAACTAAGAGCTCAGGTGAAGCTACTTCCTGAAAAGTGCGAATTGATTTTCTTAGCTTATTTTGAGGGTTTTTTCAGGGAAATTCTTCTGCTAGAGAGTTGTAAAATCAAAGGCTTGTGTATTTTGCACTATTCATAAAAAGGAGAATGAATAAATTCTTTTACTTGGAAATGTTTATTCATATTCAATGAACTTATCTCAGAGTTCAAAAGTTTTGAACTACAGTTCTTCCGAATGTGGAGTAAATAAAATGATACAGATTTAGCCTTCGGCAAATGTTATATACAGATTTTTTCTATTTTCTTTTCTAGATCTTCAAATGAGTTGTAGCTTATATAGCGTATTTGCAACTATGAAACACCTGTCCAATCATTTCATCTGGAAACAAGGGTGTCTCGATTTCGGTAGAGGGGATGGGCTTAGGCGGCTTCTTTGAAAACAAAGATGATTTCCCTTCAAATGGGTTTGGGAATGCCTGGCGTTGGGGCTTCTCTTCTTGACTCTTGTCATTTTCTGAGCTTTGTCTTCTCAAGAACTGTCTATCTTTTCCACTAATTTTTTGTTTTAGTTTCTTAAAACGATGCTTTGGTTCTTCCAGGGTTGTAGTTTCTTCAGATTGATTAATGAGCTTTAAGCCATCCTCAGGATAAACTAACATCGTTTCTACTGTGCCATAAACCTGGAACGGGAACTCAGAGGTAAGATTTCAGTTAAATGATCATTTTATCTTATCCATCAATAACATTGCTAGTGCTTCCATCCAGAAGGGATAGCTATGAGAAATTGTTTCATATGAAAATTGATGCTTCGGCCTTCCAGGATGGTGGCTTAAAAGAATTAACCATTTATGTTTCTATTAATACTACAGTATGACTGATGCATAAATTAAAAATACGCAATAGGGAAGGCCATCGTACCTGGCAGAGATCATCAATATTTTCAGTCCACTTGGAAGTTTGACAAGTGGCAGTGACATAGTCTTTACACTCATAAAACAGCTTAGATAAGTTACTGTTCTTGGACAATGGACCTTCAGCAATTACAAAAGCCGCACCGAGCTGAAAAAGAAGATAGAAAAACGGCATTAGCATCATAGCACAAAGCATGGGTTGTAGGAATGGAAATGATCACCTTATAGTTTCTATCAGAAATTCAGAAGAACAATTGTAACCAAGAATTGTGTTTGATATAAAACCCGTGTTAGCAGAGGCAAAGATAATACTTCAAATTTACTACATGGTCCAAATTAGAGAAGCACTTGAGAAGTTAAAATTTTGGCTAAAACCAATTGTTGGACCCTATCATCCCCAATAGAAGTTGGCTATGAAATATTCTGAAACATAACAAAAATAATTATGTATATGAACACTAAAATAGAGTTGGATAAACAGGTCTACCTTCAATAGGATTACATTTAAGAATAATGCTAACCATTTCTACTGATATTGACCATAAAGAACAATACAAAAAGAAAAGACCATATATTTAGATATCTTATCACTCATCAGAACAAGCAAAAACTTACTATAGAAACAAACAGTTGCTGGAAAAGCTCAGATGGAGATATGTCTTCTAAGAAACTCAAGATGCCTTCCCTACAAAAGCATGAATCTTTAAGTTCTTAAGTGACAGGGTGACAGTATTCTCTAGACGTAGTAATAGAAGGTGGTGGTCTAGCTTACACTGCCAATTCTTCATCAAATAGTGGTGCTTGTTTGACAGCAGGTAATGGTTTGGAAGTTCCCCATAGTTCATGCCACAGATTGCCTACAATTTGTGGTAACAAGAATCAGAGTTAGGCATATGCTGTGATCTGTCAGTTCCACATATTTAACATCTGTGCTCTAAAAGATCAATAACATGGGTGTGTGTACAGTTAAAACTGTCGCTAAACAATGTGCATCATACTTAATAAGTTACCTCACAAGCTACAATTTTGAGGTTATTATATTTCTAGAGTTTCAAATATAGAAAGCAACAATGCATAACAACAAATAGATGCATGGCATGTCAAAAAAGAAGATATAACCTTCTTTCTGCATTCGCGTACTCAAGTAACCACGTCTAGATGTCGCATCTCTTCCATCTGAACAATCTTTAACCTCCTCATCTGGATTTGTTTCTGACCAGTCTGGGGGTGAGTGCCATCTCACGAAATCTTCTAAAATGCACCCAGGATTTGCAGCCTAATACATATCCAAAATGTATTTTAGTATTTAAAAACAATTGCGAGGCAAAGAAGCAACACATATCCAAGAAGTAATTTCTTCCATAATTGATCTCACCTTAAAAGCCTGCATATCTGAGAGGAGTTGGGAACACCCGGCACCAACACTAAGAATTTAAAAAGCATTGAATGGTTAAAGATTATCTATATGGAGAAAGATTTAATAGCTAGACGGAGAAGTAGAATGAGTAACAGAAAGTGAAGCGTATGAATATTTCTAAATCTTAAACAAGAAAAAATTGTAAGTGATGTGCTGATGAAGTAACATGCATATGAGATCAAATTAGCATCCAACTGATGTTCCAAAGGTATCACTATATATATATATATATTTGGAGGCCCCATATGAATAGCCATATACTTTGTTATAGAAACTGACCTCCCAGTTCGCAGAACAAGCTCCTCTGTTTCTTTGATAAGATCTTCTGTAAGAAGAGGTCCTTCCTGCATGGAGTAAAACAAATACATCACTTTAGCAGAAAATTTCTACAATACCTCCATCTTCTAGTAAGAGATGCTGTCAAACCTGTGTTACAGGAGCGTATACTGGTTCTCCAGTTTCCAACATCCTTATACCTTCATATGGATGATCAGCTCCTAGCCGAAGAACTAGTTCCCCGCTGCTAAGTCTAGCATACAACACCAAGGAAGAAACCGAGCTCGCAGAAACATCTATTTGATCAGCATGTATACTGGCATCTCTAAGTATGGAATCTAGAGATTCTGTGGCAATAGCACGCCGCCTTTTCCTAGAAATGCAACAATTGATGACCTGCAATTGCTGATAGAGAAGACAGGAATTCAAATCTGGGTTCTCATCCAGGGGAACTCGAGGTATGGGTTGTTCTTCAGACCATAGTCTTCTCAACTGCAGGTTCACAAAGATCTCTTAGCAACTTGTAACAATCCAACCTTTCAAATTTTGGCTCAGGTAATCAGTTACCAAATAATGCTTACTTCTTCAACAACCCTCCACCAAAATAATGCCATTTTACGCAGAGTCATGAACCTTCCAATGATTTCAGAGAGTCTAACTACAAAGGTATCTGGTGGAGCAGCATGAATATCTCTAGGCAAAGAAGTCGCTGATGATCCAGAATGATTCCTCTTTAGGAAAAAATGACACTCTGCGAGTATCTTGCAGATATTACAACGAAATTTAAAGCTCGTCCAAGGGGTTATGCAAAAACTAAACTAAGAAACTCAAGGTAAATTGACTACAGTTTATAATATTGTAAAGCCATTGTATATTTCATTACCAGCATCAAATAATGCTTTGATAAAAGATACAACTTCATCATCGTCACCAAACTCGGAAGTCGATTTATCCTCCTTGTCACGAAGCACTAACGACTTCATAGCAGAAAAGCTTAAGCCTGATCTCTCCCTGACAGGAGAAGAATCTCTGGTTGATGCCAGAAAGTCTTTCATTGTTTTCAACTTCTTTCCAGACCTATACAAATTTTGCAGAGTGTTACAATTATAACTAGTTTGAACATAAAACTAACGGTCGAACATCAAATTAACGGATGGCATCAACCATCCTTGAATAGCACCTAGCCCAAAAATTTTTTGCCACAAACTTATCTTTCCATGTACCAGAATGTCATTTGGTGATCACAATAGCTCCATTTTAAAAAACACTGTACTTAAACAGCATCTCCAATAAAACTTCCTATCTATACAGAACCTTCTTCACAAGCAAGAATAAGTGCTGTTCATGGTCCATAACACCAAGATAAACCCACATGTTCATAGCTTTACATTGTTTGATTTTTTTGAAAACACCTTTCCCGGGCAAGAACAAGGCTACATCAATATGCAGTTGCTTCAAGTCATGCAAGAAAACTTGCAAGTTGCGCTTATAGATTGGGATGACTAGCAGTCCATACCATAAGAGATTTCCTTGTTGCAAGGGTACAAATTCAGCACTAACCAAAACTAATGATCTAATAGAACCAGCGACAGGATTTGAATTAGAGTAATACATTACTTGGCTTGTAAGAAAGATTTCAAGACACGGTTGAATGGATTAAAATGCCAAAACAAGAGTAGTGATAAGTAATGAAAAGGACAAGTAACTAAGTTTTTGTTCTTTAATGTGACAACAACTACTTGACAAGTTCTACAAAGAATCAAGCTGACATAAGAAAATAAACAGTGTGAGAAGACTGAGAACTTACTCAACAGCTACTGCGAGTTGTTTAACAACTGATGTTGGGGGAATCTTAAGCACATTCTTCTTCAGGTCCTCTTCTTCAGCAGAAGGTGGTCCCTTTCCTGTTTCCTGCGAGCATTCATATCATAACTCAAAGCCATAAATCTCAAATCAACAAATAACAATCACAACAGTTTACAATTCAGCTACCGTTAATTATGAACCACTGAAAGTTTGATATACCTTCATTTGGGGATCAATCTGTTTAGGAATTTCATTAATTAACCACTGAAAGTTTGAAATACCTTCATTCGGGGATCAATCTGTTTAGGAATTTCATTAAACCCCGGCGAACTCGACTTGGGAGAGCTATCATTCTTATTATTGTCTGCTTCTTGTTTCCCTCTCCTCATGCTTTTAAACCTATCCTGCCAATCCTGCTTTCTCCCAAACTGCACAACATATTCAAAATGCAAGTGTCCAAAATGCTTGATTCAACCAACAAAGCTTGACCTCATTAATTCTACAGTGTAGAATACAAATATGAAATTGAAGAATTTATCACTTAAAATCATAAACTGATGGCAACCGAGAAATTATCAAAAGAAAATTCTAAATCAATACCTGTTTATTATCAGTCTTTGTAGAAATCGATTCGGGGCGACACTTCCTAAACCTCTTATCAAATTGTTGTTCTTCTTCTTGACTACCTTCTACAAAATCCAAAAAACGAAATAAAAAAAACACAAATAATCCAATTCAGATCGAAACAAAGATGATTTGAAAATTAGAGATGTATAATTAATTATTGAACAACCAAACCCGAATCGAATTGAATGAATGGAAGTGATAGAGAGAAACCAGGAGAGTTGGACTTGAGATCTACTTTAATATCCGTCAGAACTTTCTCCGCTTTTGCTGCCGCTGAATGGAAAGCCGTTTTAGCTTTTGAAACAAATGAAGATGATGAAGAAGAAGGAGATGTAGATGTCTCCATTTGTTTGTGAGCTCCCGTAGTAATCGGGTTTCTATTAGATTATGAGAGAGAGGGAGAGAAATGAGGACTGATGAGGCATCAGGGTTGATGATGGTAATTGGAGGGAGTCATGAAAATACTGTATAGAGAAACAACGAGACTAAGTCATGAAAATGGAAAAGGAGACCATTACTTATTAATAATAGAATATAAAAAAAATATATTTAAGAAAATAAAGCTAGAAAATAAAAATGAAAATGGACGACGTTATGGCTGTAGTAGTGATCACGATCTTCATCGAACGTATGTATGTGTTTGGTGACTGGGTTTTACTAGTACAGGGTACCACGCGGATTGTTTTTGTTGAACATCGGCGGAGGAAAACCAGGAGATCAAATCCTGAACCACCGACACTATTAGTAGTTTTAGCTTTTACGGAGAAAACATTAGGCTTCTTTTACCTGGTTTAATCAGGGCTTACAGAATTAATAAAGGGTTTTAGGAAATCTCTAACACATTCAACAATTTACAATGGATGCCAAAAAATGGTGGGAATACTATTTTATCTTCCATTAATAACTAATTTTAAAACCTATTATACGTAATCCTATAAGCTCCTATTCCATTCCAAAACTAAAATTCAGAAATTCAACTCATCCCTTTTCTTCGTCTCTAAACCTAACAACCCTTCTTCCTCCATTTTATTTTTCAAAATCAATTCATCGTTGTAATTATCTATTCAAAAACTTGTATTGACGATTAACTTTTTCTACAAATATGGTTCGTACGAAGCATTATCAAAGAGAACAAGATCATCCTAGAATCACAGAGAGACTAAAAGGAAAGCGGAACTCGAAAAGCACCCAAGAATCAAACCGTGAAGAATTGGAAGAAGAAATGGCCCTAATTAGAGAGTAAGTAAACTAAAACCAATTACTCTACTTGTTGTGACTGTTTGTATGTGTGTTTGTAGTGTAAAACTAGTTTTGTAACATCATACGTGCAGTTTCATAAAGAGGGTCGTCATGGTCCCTAATCAAGACCATGACGACTTTTCATATGCATGATAAATGTATGAAAAATAGTCATGGTCTTAGATATGATACCATGATAACCCTTACTGGTTTTTCTCACTGAAGACGAAGGGTCTTTTTAGGGTCGCATCGGTTTTTATCTAACACCATAACGACCCTTATTCTTTATTTTCACCCTGTTAGGTCGCATCGGTTTTTGTCTAAACTATGACAACCTTTATTGTGTATTTTCACTGATGCCGGAGTCTGTTAGGGTCATATCGGTTTATACTTATTTTAAACCATGACGACATTAGTTTTTATGAAACCAGGGGTCGTCATCGTATAACTGTTTGGTCATCATGTTAAACCTAGGATCGTTATGGTCTACAATTAAGACGATGACGATACCTATACTGAGTCTATGAGTGTTGTATCTGTTTTTTTGTTTTTGTTTTTTTTTTTTGTATTTTCAATTGCTTAAAAAAGTCATGAAAGGAAAAAAAAAACATTTACCCGTTCCTCATTCAAAACCTCACTGCAATGATCAATTCTTGAGGACTTGTCCGTTTCGCAGAAAACGACTGAAAGAGGTACCCTTTGTTATCCATGAACGTACACAACAAGGTGACGAACCAGCGGATTCCCCTTCTTCTCCTTCCTCCTCTATTCCATCTGCGACTTCAGACCATGACAACAAAGAAACTGAAGATGATGTTGATGAGCCCAATTGGGGTGGGGGTGGGGGTGGTGGAGGTGGTGGTTATAGTGGTGCTGGTGGTTGTGGTGGTGAGAAGGAGGAGGAGGAGGAATAGGTGCAAAAAAAGGTGGAGGTGCAAACTAAGGACAAGGGCAAGGCAAAATTCATATCCGCGAGGCACGTTCTCAAACCCCACTTGTCACTGGGGGATGAACGCTATGGAAATGCTAGAGGCTTATCCTCAGATGGAGGAAAATTTCTATTTTCATATGTCGGGTCATGGGATCGTATCATCTATGAGACTATCGTAAGAATTTGAACTTTGCTTTTCTATTAACTTGTTGTTGTTATTGATTGTTTTCATATTGTGTTTTCTCTCCCTATTTTGTAGGATCATACAAATGCAACACGTCTTTTCAGACGCTAGCCTTCGTACGTAAAAATTGAGTATTAGCCCCTAGACGGAGAATGTGCAAGAGTTAGAGCGTTAATCGAGAACTCCGGTTTGTATTCTCCCGTACAAAACTTCGTCATTGATTATGATAGGGTCGCGGTATCTTGCTTCAGTGAGAGGTTTCACCCTGAAGTCGATTGCTTCCAGTTCCCGTTTGGCGAGATTTTTTTAACTCCTGACGATGAAGAAAAGATTTTAAGGCTCCAGGTCGAAGGAAAATCCACTGGAGACAACTACAAGAAACAACTTCTTTGGCCTACAATTTATGAATTGGATAAGGAGTTGTTTATCTAGAGCGAAGAGGCGATGAATGACATGTTGCTATGGGGCCAAAGTACCGGAGGAGAGTATTCAATTTTGTGGAGTTGAGGCCCAGATATTCTGGGACACTCAAAAAAGAAAGAGAACATGGTCTCATCTCTGTGGTTGAAGTTCGTGTTGCGGCTGCTGCTTATCTAATGTACATGCTAGCGTCTGTGACTCATCAACTCAGGAAGCATGGTCAGCGCCATCTATCTCCAACTCTTGCATCCTTTGGAAGAAGTGAGTAAATACTCGTGGGGGACTGTCGTTGTAGCCCACATGAATGAGGAGCTAACAGAAGAATCCAACGAAAAAACTTCTCAAGTCAACGGGAATACAAGTCTACTCCAGGTAATTGAAGTGATCCTATTAATTTGTTGGATGAATTATTGTTCTTTTTCAATATCTTGTTTGATGAATACTAGTGTTATTATTTTGATGATTGTATAGGTGTGTATTTATGAACATTTTCCTTCATTGTTCAAAGACAACAAAGATGTCAAAGTGAATACAACAAGGACCAGTGCTCAACCAATAGGGACGAAAAACACGTTCACTAGGGGTCAGGAGAAGGATCATAAGTCCATATTGTTATCCATGAGGGACAAATTGGACAACATGCCACCCAAAGATGTAGTCTTTGATCCTTACATAGGAGAAGGACCTAATAGAATGCAAGGTGTCTCTTTTTACAATGACTTTTTGTTTCACCATAACAGGATGGTCAATGTATCATCCATCAATAGTAATGCCCATCTTGGGTATATTTAAGATTCACATGAAGAGGGTTATGTACCAAAATTCCGACTCAAGGTTGATGACTGCAGTTCTGACACTTCTAGCGTTTGGGTGCCTCTACCGCAGATTAGTCATTGGGATGATAAGGATGATAACATGGTAGACATCTCTCTTCGGGATCATGTGAATGAAGGTTACGAGGAAAATGATGGTTATTTGAAATGGTACCAAAATTTCTCCCATGGCCGTGTGATACGGATAGATCATTGCGGGGGCAAAAACAACAAAGTTTTTACTTCTTCTACTTCGGCACCCGAAATTAGAACTGATTCTAGCATTCTAAAGCTTGTCGTAAGTATTTTTGTCTTTTTTTGTTCTTTTTTTCTGTATGCACTTATAAGTATGTTAGCTGCAGCGGCCCAAAATTCACCTACTTAGTAATCTAAGAGATTAAGCTACATTCTGAGACAATACGGATCTAAAACATCTTATTAAGCATTTACTTAAAAGATCTAAGTAAGATTAACCAAAATCTAAACCCACTTTGAGAATATACGTATAAAAATGCCTCTCAAATGATACATATATAATAATGGGTTGCTTTGCAAATCAATATATATGTATATATATATATATATATATATATAACAAAAGTTGGCATACTGTGAGCGATGATGAATTCATCGACATATACATATATACATAAAATAAACATAGCGGAAGCTAATCAACAAACTAACTCGATTTCCTCGAAGCTATATGTCTTGAGCGATCATCACCACAAACACTTCATTTATCTATGAAACTAAAAGTGGGAATAAAGTGAGTGCCCAGTAAAAACAATAACTAACTTTCTAGTAATCACCAGCATGATTTGAAAATAATGCATGTTTTATTTAAAACCGATAAAACACGAAAAAGCAATTAAATCATATCAGATAATATAGAGTTATACATATATATAAATGTTACCAACCAATCATCCGACACACAATCAGAACAATAATAGTTGAGTGGTATACTCCTTTGGAGTAGTAAGGTTGACTCTTATGGATTCTTCAATGATCATTAAAGCACCATTCACATAGTCAGATTTAGATTTGTACCCTTACCAATATCTTAATCATACACGCACTCTACATATCAAGCATTTATGGAAAACTAATATTGGTAACATTATCCAACAGAAGAATCTATCATGGAGTGCCCATTCAAACCATGAAGAATTCATCCATCATATATAAGATTCTCAACATCATCTCCTTTAAACACCAAAATATATATGATAGAATTTTCATAGTAATTTTAAAGAACAGTAAACATCCATGTATGGGATATGAGTTACCCGATAAAAAAAAAATATTGACGACGTACTTCCACGTCCCTATTTATAAGATTGTGTACCCTTCCGCACCTATAGGTACATAAATCTAGTATATATTTTTGGGATTCACATCTCATGCCCAAACAACAGGAAGTCTCCTTCCTTTCATTAAAGCAATAAGTAAAACTATAACCATTTTCCAGGCAACGAAAAAAAGTATGTTTTGAAAAATAAATAAATACTCCCAAAACACAGATATCAATTATTTCTAAAGAACCAATCTCATCCCAAAATATAAAAGAAAATAGTTTGTAATATATATATATATCATGCTTACACATATCACATACTAACAAAGATATGCATGACTTTCTCAATAGATAGCTTTATAAAATAAATAATAAATATAAGAGAGTTCGTTATAGATTCTCGCCTCATTTGATGACAAATTTTACCTACTTCAAGATTTCCTATCTACAAGTCCAATAGTATCGTCCGTCATTATCTTGAACATGAAATTACTATCTGGATCAACACGACAATGATTACTAAAATGGTCATTTAGAATTTAATCAATAACTTTTATTCTATCTTTAAGTCCTTTTTGTATTCTACTATCTCTTTCTCTATCTAATTCCCAATGATAGTCATATGTCAATTAATCATCGGAGAATTTAGAAAAAATGACCAATTATTGGTCAGAAAGATAATCTGGACCTGGAAGTGTTTCAGACTAATTGACTTTTTAAAAGTCAATTAACGGTCAATGGTTACAGTTAACAGTCAACATATGGTCAAAGTCAAAAGTCAAAGTCAAATAGGGTAAATGTTATTCAAAGTCAAAGTAAAAAGTCAATCACAGTCAAGTCTTGGTCGAGGTCCAGTCAAGGTTATAATCCAAGTCAAGTTAGGCCCAATGGGTCATTTCCAAATAGTTTAATGGGTTTAGCCCAATGGTTTAGGTCCGTGGTTAAACAGGTTTAGTCCATAACCCGACTCACTGAGTCAAGTCTGATTCAGATTTAATTAACTCAGTCAGATAAACTGACTCAAATGATTCAGATAAGTCAGCTAAGCTGACTCGGCCAAAATCAAACACCGGCCAAGTTCAGGCCATTTCCGTTCTCACATCATCCCTGCAATTTCATTTACAGTAACAACTTCATCATATACACAATCCATTCCTTTCAAACTATCTCTACTTCTATTCAAACAACCCTGCAATCCCAACTCACATTTACAACATGCGCAATATTCATTTCTAACTCAACCTTCATCTCTACTAGCTCAATTACCTATAACCGTAATTCAACACCATACACAACACCAACTATCTGTAACTCATTTCAATTCTTAACTTCATTCAAAATTTCATATAAACTCAGTAAAAGAAATTGAATAGTTTCACTAACTTAATTAGGAAACACAATTACCTGAATTAGTTCCAGTCAAACAATTGCATTCAGCTTCTTCTATACTTTGATTCAATCCAGAATCACTTCAATATCATTAATAACTTCAATTCTTAAATCTCAATTTGAATTCCCAAATTTAATTTCTATAACCCTAACCCTAATTCACTGATTATTCCAATCTCAACTTTTCTCTTCAATCCAAACATAACTCATTCAATTAACCCGATACTCAATTCTAATCTTAACTCCAATTTACATCTTCTTAAATCAAATCCTGAACTCAGATTGATTTGGATAAGAACATGAACAAAACCCTAATTTCTTGATCCATCTCAAATCAATTTCAAACTTCAATTAAATCATTACCCATACTTATTCATCTATATATAACTCGATTCCCATCTCAACTTCTCAAAATATCAATATCCATTCGAAACCTTAATTTTGATTTCAATTCAGAAACCCTAAATCTTCAATTCTTTTCAAATCAAATCTTTTAATCAGCATAACCATCTTCTTATATATAACGTGTATTTAATTCCCATCTTTAACTACTCAATTCCATCATCAATCATATCAACAGAAACCCTAACTTATCTCTCATTCAATTTATTGTTTCTTCTTCTTCTTTTTGCTTAATTCATATCAACAACATCTTCACTAACACCTTCAGAATTTTTCCTTTCATCACTCACTCATAAATCCCTCATTTAAACTCCCAATCTTCCTCACAGATGAAGAACAGAAAAGGAGAGGCGGAGAAGATGGAGAAGAAAAACGAGAGAAAGAGAAATAAAGTTCTTTCTCTCACGATTTGGTTTGATATAACCAAATACAAATTACCAAGGCACCGGTTTACTTGGATACGGGTTGTCAAATCAAATTAATTATAAACTATATTAATGGGGTGCCCTGAATAAGTGTTTGGTGCCCATAATACTGTTTATTTATGAATTGACTATTTTACCCCTCGAGTACAATTAGATAATTTCTTCTTCAAGTAGTGCATTTCGCATAATTTTTCGAAGTCAATCTAATGGTACTATTTGTTTGTCCAAATTATTATTTTACTAATTTCTAAAATTAATTGTTTAATCTTAATTACTTAAGTCATTACGAGGCTTAATCCTCATTTGGCCAGTCTAATGGCGTTGACCTTCTTGCGGGTCCTTACATTAGCCTCGCTTGCAATCTTAATAAGAATAGAGGGATCGAGCGAAGATTGTGTTCAAGGGCCTGTGTTGCTTGAAGGGAAAAGGAGAACCAATGACGCATGAGCATCAAGGTCAGTACATTGACTACTTGACACACGTTGAAAACCTCGCTGCGAACAAAATGTATGCTGAAATGGATCATGCAAGTAAGAGGTCTCGGAAACCGTCTACCCAAGTAATCCAAGAAGGTTTTGATACCGAAGGCGAAGAGGGCCAAGACAATGATGAACAAGGCGAAGGTGCTGAACAAGGCGAAGATGCTCGACGAGGTCGTGGAAGAGAAGGACCTGCATCAAAGCGAGGTCGGAGATCGGCTAGTAAGGGTTACGAAAATGTTAACTTAAACTCATGTTTAATTATGGTTCTTCTTGCAACTTAATTTAACGTTACTTGAACTAATGTTTATTTACATTTCTAAGGTACAACTTAATTTTCTTTAAGACAATCTTATTTTGGGGACAATCTTATAATATGTATGTAACAATGGTTTTAATTGATTATTAAGACAATGTTATTTTGGAGAATTTAAAATGTTTATGCCTAAATCCTTGTTGGTGTCGTCATGGTGTTTATGTATCGACCATGACGGCCTTAATATTCTCACTTGTAAATTATTTTGTCATATTCAGAGTCGTCATGAAAAAAATAGCAGGTTGACGACTCCAACTCTGACACTCTTAGCAGCTAACCATTGCATCCAATGGTTCTATAGTCTATGTTATTGACCATGATGAATCCCCAACTCCCAAATAATGGTAGATATATGTCGTCAAGGATTATGCTATGAACCGATGCGATCCTAGTACACCAAAACATCCAGGAAAACTAAAAAATTGCATCTATGATTATCATGGCCTATTGGTGTCAACCATGACGACTGCGTCTAACCCATATAATGGCATATATATGTCTCGTCATTGTTATTGTTATGAACAGATGCGACCCTAAAGAACCAAACATCCAGGAAAAACAACTCAGTTGTGTCTAGAGTCGTCAGGCTCTTTTGGTATCGACCCTGACGACCCTCTATGCAATTTGGAAGACATTAGTGGTCATTTTTGGAAAAATAAATAAGGCACTAACATTATATTAATCTCACATTACATAATAATTAGTATGGATGACGATATATGTTGCACGCTAAAACTTAATCAATGAACCTCCGAGCACGATTGTACAATACCCCATAGCACTTTGCATGAATGAACTTTCTTTCACCATTCCTTATTCGTTATAGACCATTAAATCATTCCAGCTGAAATCAAATGAATTATATGTTCATTTGCATACATAAAATTATGAGAAAGTTACACAAAGTAAGTATTAAATGTTAGCATGATACTCACTTTTTCGGTAAGAGGAGCTCGGGGATGATGGTCGTTCTCCATTTTTCTAACTTTAATGAACTCTCGAATTGAACTTTTGATGTAGCCGAATCGAAACATTAAGTCCCTCCATTTTCGATTTTTGGGATTCATGGTGAGCACATAGTAGAATATTTTCACTCTCTTCTAAAACATTGAATAGATTTCATCTGGACGTTCATGGAACACCTTAATAAAAGATTTAACGAGATCCATATCTTCATCCAGTTCTCATTCTTCCATTGCCATTGATTTCTCACTTTCAAATGAAAAAAAACAAATGTAAGATGTATAAAAAGAGAAAATAGAAGGTTTGGGGAAGTTTTTTCTAAAGAAGGGGGTTGTATTTTACAGAAAAAATCCCAACGGTCATATTTTTTTTAAATTTAAATTTGTGGTCGTCATAATCTTACACTAGATACCATGATAATTCTGGAAGATCTAAGATCAGAAGTGTGTGAAGGTTAACCTTTGGCATCGTCATGGTATATAGGTATCTACCATGACGACCTATAATGATGCAAAAATTGAACAACATTTAGATTTAAATTAATAAGATAATTAGATTCAAACTTGGGATAACTAGTTGTACATTAGAACGTGAAAGCAATATTAAACTAGGCTAACAACTTGTAGACCAACTTGGTCTTACTAAAGACATTACATATTATTCCTTTTCTCGGCATGAGGCTCAAATATTATGGCAGCTTCGAACTGATAAAACGGTTTTCCTCTCCATTTGGTATATGCATCCTATGATGCAACCCTGTCACCTCCGTTCCTAGCGAGAAACTCGTTGTACTTGTAGCACAACTTTTTGACATGAATGGTCATATCAGCAACATAGTTATCCCTTAATCAAAGTGTGGACCCTACCACTTTGCGCCCGGCTTGGGAACGTAAGGTCCTGATTTTACCATATTCCAAAATATACCATCAGCCTCAACGGACTTTAATCTTTCCCTTAGTTGGAATTGGTCCTAACCTCGTTTCTTGAGTACCTCTTTTTCCATGGAAGTCATTGGTTTGCTTCTTTTGCGTATCTCTTCTTCCATAGAACTAATTGATTTTGTAGTTGATGATGATGTGGTTTCTTTGCTTCTTTCGCATCTATCTTCTTCCATAACACTAATTTGAGTAGTTAATGATGGAGGAGTTATTTGTTTGCATCTTCTGAGTATCTCTTCAAGTGAATTGGTAGTTGATGATGGACTTGACATTGCAAGAGAGTTTTAATTTGAGTATAATGTTAAAGTTTTCAACTAAATATAACATGGGGTTAGCATCCTTATATATAAAAATCCCCAACAATTATTTATTTGGGGAACAGAACTAGCCGTTATGCTTGAGCCATCATGGTATTAATATATGACCATGACGACTCTAATTATCACCAAAAATTAAATATAAGAGTCGTCATCGTTTGATTTACGAACCGATTCGACCCTGGAACTAAAAAACATCCAGGGAAAAATAAAAAATGCTAAAATGGGTTGTCATGGTCTATAGGTTATGACCATACCGGTCCTTTTGGAAGCTTGGGTCGTCATTGTTTTATATTATCGACCATGACGATTATAGTACAACTATCACCTGTGAACCTATACGTAACAGCTAGTTGGATAGTTTTTTTTAAAAAAATGGTCGTTGCCTCTTTAGTTTCTATAAAATAAACCTTCTTCTCAACACACAATGCCTCACAAACACTAATTATTTCTCATTTTTTAAATTTTTTCTCATCAAACCAAACAATAAAACATGGCTATTTATTTCACCACCAAAGAAGATCTTACAATTGTTCGTGTTTTTTTTTTCAACCAAAGACCATGACACTTCTATAAACCCTAATATACGTCATACCAGGATGCATTTTCCTGAATCTTTTTGGAACAGTGTTTTTTGGGTTTTTGTAGCGTTAGACGGCAATCAAGAATCAAGAACGATAAAAATAATGAAGGAAATACTAGATATCATCTACAAACAATGTAATAGTTTCAGAGTTGAATTGTTCGACATTAAGAAATCTTTTACTCAACTAGACAGTGGGGAACAAGTAAGTATATCTTAATTAGATAAAAAGTCTAATCCGGTTTGAATAAAGTTAACTTCTTATTATTGATTTCATTTTTCAGAGAACTCTTGCTCTTAGAGAATTTAAGCGTGGATATGGATTTGAATTCGTGCATGATGAATGCTATGAAGTCTTTACAAAATTCAACGACTATTTCAATTTATAATAAATATTCATGAGTCAGTTCCTTCATTGTGCTGTCGTTTCCTTCAATGATAAATTGTTATGATTTTTTTTTTCTGAATTAACATATTCTTCATGAGGAAGTTGTCATGGTATATTGGTATCGACCATGGCAACTCTATCACTCCAAAATAATGGCAGTTATTGGTCGTCATGGTCTTAGCAATGAACCGATGTGACTCTCGACAAAAAAACATCCAGGAAAAACCTAAACATTGCTAGCTAAGGCCGTCATAGCGACAAACTATCAACCATGATGACCTTATTGGTCTATCATATATATGTTTTATTTAGGTTTTAGAGTCGTCATTGTCCGTTTTAGCATGTCGACGATACTTCTTACCTGACATAGTATGTCGTCATTTTTTTACATTATTATCATGACGACCCTAGAAGCATTTATTGCTTTTTAACTTGTAGCCAATACAGTTGGGTTTCTCAACGGATGATTTTTTCAAAAAAATAGTCGTTGGGTCCTTAAGATATATAAAAAGACTAAGTTTTCATCTCATCCTCACCCCAATCGTAGATGTAAACTTTAAAATTCATTCAACTCTCTTTCTCATCTAAAAAAAGTGAAGAAAAAAATAATGGCGTACACTGACAGTGAAGTTATATCGATATTTGGAGCGTGGGTGAGTTGGAAAACCCATGAAGAAGATCTTAAATGGAGATTATAACGTCCAACAACATCTTGGATGCAAACTCCGATTTATGGTGGAACCGTGTATTCATAGTTTTCGTGGCATTAAACGGATATCGTAGTTCAAGAACACTCAACAACGTTAAGAATAGACTCCAAGAAGTCTTCAGAGAATGTGAAGCTTTTAAAGAGCAAGTGAAAGTCATAATGAAGCCAATCCCACATTGGCAGGTGCGATAAGAGTAAGTATGTCAATAATGATTTCATCAAAAAAGTTTTGACTAATATTAACTTAAATCGATTTATTTTTTTTAGTGGCAAATGGCTCCGGCCGGATATGAGGCTGTCAAAGGTAAAAAGTTTGAGCATGAAGATTGTTATCGCATTTTGGAAAATAATGTCTACGATTTCACCCTATATTATTAAGTGTTTATAGGAAATGTTATGAAAGCTATTTATTTTCCTTCAACATTATGATATGAAATATGTATTAATTTTTCGTTTCAGTGAAAGATGTATTCCTTTTCAATGAAATTGTTTTACAAAAGCAAAATTTTTAAAATTCCCAGACGGAGTCGTCAAGGTTATGAATGTCGACAATGACGATATTATATTAAACTTGGATAAAGTTGTTATGGTTTCTGTTATGATCCTATGCGACCCTAGCACTCAAAAACATCTAGGAAAAACAAAAATTCCTAGATTAGGTCGGCATAGTCTATAAGTTTCGACCATGACGACTCTAGACAATCTATAACCTATAAACCTATACGCAACGACTAGTTGGCTAGTTTTTTTTTATAAAAATGGTCGTTGGGTCTTTGATTTCTATAAAAGAAACCTTATTCTCAACATACAATGTCTCTCAAACACTTATTATTTCTCATCTTTCAAATCATGTCTAGTTTTTTTTCTTCTAATTTCTTCATCATGGTTGTTAAATTCACTCTCCGAGAAGATATTGCGGCAGTTAGAGCGTGGGTGTCATTCCTGAAACATGACAAACAACTCAAGATCAACATAAATAGGCCCTTGTCGACTTTTTGAGACCGTATTTTCAGATTTTTTGTTGCGTTAGACGACAATCAAAAATCAAGATCAGTCACAGACGTGAAGGAAAGATCCGAACTGATCTACGATCGATGTTGTTTTTTCAAAACGACTTTGGTGAACATGATCGCGTATTATCCTCAACTCCACCCTTGGAATAAGTAAGTGAATATCAATTAGATGTTAATCACATACTATTTGATTATAATACTAACTATAGATGGTGAGTTTTTGACAATGGTTAGAATTGTAAAATTACCCTCTGCCAAGCAGCAGGAATATAAAAGGATATGTGAATATTTATACGCATATGCCTAGCTCTATAACAAAATATAGAATATTGTATCTTTACTTATATATTCCGCAAGCGAATTAAAAATATAGATTTTTTTATGAACAACTAAAGGCATACTAAATTGATCATGTAGCCTCTTTAATACTAACAATATTTTTTCAATATCGAACTAGTCTCAAGTCGCACAAATTCCACAGCTGAATTCCTTGAACTTGCCTCGATTGCGCTTTGATGTGTCAATAACATTTATCGAATCTGGGAATAGTTAGTGCTTAATCCCCAAAATACATTTTGGCTTAACGAATTGCTCTCCTGAGCCTAAAATAAGCCACTTTAGCACTTTGCTTAAAGATATGCCACGAATTATGCGCATGTCCTCTTGAACGCGCCGCAAACAAGGAGCAATGTCTTCAAAGACGCCTTGTACCTCTGAACTAGGCTAAACCCTAGCCTTTTCTCGAGTTAGCGCCAAGATAAGGCTAACCCTTTGGGCTAGCAGCGTATTGGAGCTGACCCTTGCCTTAACGCTAAAAGCGCTAGCCAACGAGCCATCAACGCGTTTTGGCACTGGCAGTGTCCAGCCTAGCGCAGACGTCCAACCCTAGCGCGTCTTAGTTTAACATCTTGGCCAAGAGCGTCCCTGGTTTAGGCACCACCGTCCAGCGTAAAACACTTCTCTATCCGTGCATGTCCCTAGCCAGCGTGTCCCTAACCCTAGCGCTTCTCTAGCGTAAGCGTTTAGCTCTAGCGCTTCCCTTAGCACCATCTAGCCTAGCCATCATCCTTAGTGCAACGTCGTTGGATGGAAGGCATCCTGACTAGCAACGTATTGACGCTAGCTTCTTAACCCTAGCATATTGATGCTTGCTACCTTGGATTAGAAACATCCTAGCCTCTGCACTAAAAGCACTAACCTCCTTAATAGTGTTTTAGCCTTCGTGGCTAGAAAGATATCTTCCTTGCTAGAAGCTAGCAACCTTGCTCTCAAGAGCTAGCACATTACCATTGGCGCTAAGAAGCTAGTGCTATCCTTGCTAGATACTTCCATTAGAAATGCGCCATTTTTTTAATATCATCCTAATACTAACACTAGTCTTATATGGTCACAAACGTTCTTTCTTAAGAGGCTCTTTACAAATACTTGGCCTCAGACGTCTTCTAGACTTATGCCAAGCTATTTCTGAGCTAACATTTGGCTATTAAAAAAAACCATGTTATTTCAAAGTTGGTATATGACTACTAAACTTTCCAGACTTGACACTGATCAGTATGGTTACCAATTCAGTGAGTTACACGACTTACCTCACTGACCTAGCAAGTCATTTGACTTGACTTCATTTAATCAAAATAGTAGTGGCTCACGACCCCACTATCATTTACGAGATATCAAATACGACACATGGGGGATTCTCATTGGGGTATTGGTTTGGCGGCCTACGATGATTGTGCGTTGTGGCAACACATCCACGAACAAGAAGGTAACAAGTAGTGGGACAGTTACAAGACAGTTGAGAGAACGAGAAGTAGTAGTCATACAAGTCTTCCTTAATTTTCGAACATGACTCCACTACAATCTCCACAATCGTTACTCCTCCACTTCTTCTCTAACTTCCACCACTTACGAGAAATCCGTTAGTCTCCTTTGAACTATAGGAACAACCAAGATATATAAAATTATCGATTCATCTCAGAGATAATCCTTTCTTCTTCACACTGATATTTCTCAACCTTCTTTGATTCCCTCTTCTAAGACCTACCCAATCTTGTCGCCGAGTCTCTGCAGATGAATCTCGCGCCTGCAATTCCTAGTTAGTCTATGGTAGCTCCATCTATATTGATTTATCCAGTTCTGGGAAGGGAAGGACCATCCTACTAAAATAATTGTCGTTCTTCTAGTGGTATTCATTTGAAGAGGTTGGAATATCGCCTGGGGTTACATGAAGATTTGTCTAGTTATATTCTTATTGTTGTTTAAGTGCTTCCATTAAAATTTCATGAGAGGAAACAAATCGATGTAATGGTAGAGGTAGGGCCTGGCTTTTGTAATAATTAAAGGATGGTTGCTTGAGGATTTATAATGTTTGGGAGGATATTGGAAGGTGGTTGGTTGTTCGAGAGGCAGATGAGTAGAGTGTTCCATGTTATGACCGCTTGTGCGTATTGGAAAATTAGGTGACCAACTGTTCCCGATTAAGAGTTGGAGTGGGGCCACAGGTTCGATTTGGTGATTCCATTATTTAAAAATTACATGTGGTGGTGTAGTATGGAAAAGGTAGGTAAACACTTGTTGATTGCTTTCTATAAGAAAAGTTATATTTTTGGTGGACATAGTAAGGTCCACAGAAATTTGGTGGGTGGGAAGGGGTTTGAGTTTGAGGTGTTAAGTTCTTGGGTTAGGCATTTGTACCAAGAAGCAATAATATATTTTCCAGTTTTCGAGTGTGGCCAGAAAATCGTATCTAGGTGATCATCCTGGGGAGATGAATGTTTATGATTTTTGGGTTGTTATTGGTGGGAGGGGGTAATTTTAACATGTAACCAACTATGTAATAGGGGTTCAATGAGTTTTGTCACTATTTTGATATGGTGACATTGTGTTTGATCAAGGTTCGGGAAATGTTGAATCTAATAAGCCTAGATAGGTTTTGTTAGACCATTTCCAATGTGATGGAAGAGAATAGTTTTTAAAGGAGGTACCAGGGAAGCCAGTTGTTTCCATTGAGTACTGAAAGTAGAAGGAATGATGAGGGTACTCTGGAAAATCGGTTGCTGCTTAAGATATTTTTTGGTACATAGTCTGACCCAAATGGACTAGGTTGATCATTCAAGATCCAAGCCATTTTAAGGAGTAAGTCTGTGTTATGTTCACTATTTTTTTATGCCTAGTCCTCCTTTAGAGATTGGTTTGGTTAACTTATCCTATCCCATAGGATGAAGATTCTTAACTGAAGAATCATGTCCCCAAAATAAGTTCTGGGTAATGCGATATATTTTGTTAAGTACATGATGGGAAGAAGTTGGTTTTGCATAAAATTATCGGAGGTAGGGGTTAAAGAGGTTTTGATTATAACTAACCTTCCATAAGGGGTGAGAAATTTTGGCATCCATTTTTTTATTTCCTTGCTAGTCGTTGGAGCAATGGCTCGAAAATATGGCGCAATGATCCACCCTGCTTAAATTTGACTCCCAAGTAGATCAGGGGATTTGGTGTGGTTGACATGCCAAAAAATTGGATAAGATTATCTACCGAGAGTTGGTCCAGTCTAGGATGATAAATGATAATAGATTTAAAAGTGTTGATTATCTGGCTTGCTGAAGTGATGTATGACTAAATTAGATTATTGATATGATTGCAACTATCCGAGTTTGCTTTAAACATGATGAGGAGATCATTTGCATACATCAGATGTAAGATGGGTGGCATTTTCTGGGATATACGTAGTAGGTTTCGAGGTTCCCTAGGTTGGTGGATAATATTTGGGATACGCGTTGTAGTTTTTGAGGTTCCCTAGGTTGGTGGATAATATTTCCGCACATATTATAAAGATATATGATGATAATGGGTCATCCTGCCTTATTCCTCTGCTTGGGGTTATATCCATGTGGAGTACTGTTGACATTGACTGAATAAGTTATCGTAGAGACGCAAAACATGATATAGTCCACAAAGAGTGTCACCTAGTTTTGTGAATGCCAATTTGATGAAACCCCAATCCTAGCTATCATAATCTTTATGAATTTCCAACTTTAGCGATATTTTCGGTTGTTTGATGGGTGGGGAAGTTTTGATGTGATGGAATAATTCTCTTGCTATTGCGATGTTATCATGGAAAGATCTCTAGGGCGGAAAAGCGCTTTGGTAAGTGCTTATCAGAAATGGCAGCAGTGGCGGATTCGGTTAAGTAGGATTTTAACTATGATTTTATAGGTTACATTAGAAAGCCTTATGGGTCTGAATTGCAAAGGTTTTGAACGGTGATCAATTCTGGGGATCAGGGTAAGATTGGTGTGGTTCATAAGTGGGAGAATAATAAAGGAATTAAAAAAACTATGAACCATGGCTATCAACTGTCTATGGGTAGTTTCCCGGAAGAAGTTGAAAAAATTACTGGTATATCCATTTGGACCAGGAGCCTTCTCATAGTCGATAAAGTAGAGCATGCTTTTGATTTCCGTTGGCGTTACCTCCGTTGTGAGTAAAACACATTGGTTGGGGGTTAATCTGGGAGAATGTTGCAAAGAGGTTTTCATCTATTATGGTGCCAGCTGATGTATATTGGTCTGAGGGTTAATCTGGGAGAATGCTGCAAAGAGGTTTTCATTTATTATGGTGCCAGGTGATGTATATTGGTCCGAGTAGTGATCCAAGATGAGTTGTATGATCTCATCTTTGTTGCTGGCCCAGTTTTTCTGTGCATCTTGTAATTGTTGAATATTATTACATTCTCGGTGGATTGTTACTTTGGTATAGAAGAAAGCAGTGTTGTTGTCACCCGATCGGAGACATTGTATCCTGAATCTTTGCTGCAAATAAGTTGCATGGCATTGGAGCAGGTTTAAGGGATTACTCTGCAGTTGTCTTTCTCTCACTAACCAGTTCCCTGCTCAGATCCTTGTGGGTCACATTTATGTCACGTAGCTTTTATCTAGGTTGTAAATTTCTTGATCATAGTAGGGAGGTACCTAAAAGTTTGTTATTCCATTCAGTGAGAGTTTGACTAATGAAGATGATTTAAAGTTATAGATCTAGGGAAGGATCTGAGTCATTGTATTGGATCCATGTCGTGTTAACTACTTGCTTGAGATATGGGTGAATAAACCAAAGATGTTCAAATTTGTAATTCTTGGTGCCCCACCAATCAAGTGTTTTTCTTTGCAATAAGATTGGGGAATGATCGGAAGCGATCCTAGGGAGATGAATAACTTCTGCATGGGGGTTAACAATGCGCTTATAATGAGTAGCTATTGCTTTATCCAATCTATCCATGACATTTTCTTAGCCCAATTGATTGTTTGTCCATGTAAATGGATCACCTCGGAAACCCGAATCAATAAGTCTTATTGGATCAACCATTGTGAGGAAATGTTAAATTGTGCATAAGTTACCCGCCTCCCTCTTTTTTTCTGATTGATCCAGAATGTCGTTGAAATCTCCTAGCAATATCCATGAGGTGCATGGTTAGAGTGATGTTGGGGGAAATTATGGAGAAGTCCTTCCAAAAGTATTTTCTCGCATCCTGATGTGAGGTCCATAAATGCTAGTACATAACCATGGATGGCCTATATATGGTGGAGTGACGAAAACATGAATATAACTTTGGGATCGTAGGATTATCTAGATGTTGATGTTGTTATTCCATAAGAGGCATAGTCCACTGCGGCGCCTAATTTGGGGAAAGTAGAAATATTTGGTTACTTTAAAGATAGAGTTGTTCCCTTCATATTGTGGTTATTGGACATGGTTTCAGATAAGAAAAAAATAACAGGCTGATGAAGAGATATTATCCCTTTTAGATGTTGGATGGTTGTGGGTTAGTTGATTCCTTGGCAATTCCAGGCTAGGATATTCATGCTTGGATTGGAGGGAATATGGTGGAGATACGATCTTAATGGGCTTTTGGTTAAGGTCCGAGAGGTTAAAAAATAAGGTTATGAATGGTTTTAGAAAACTAGGGTTAGGCCCAGGTTATTGAGAGTTTTAAAGTAAGGTCTTAGGGTAAAGTCTTCTGGATGGGACTACGACCTTGGGTGCTTGAACTTAAAAGGAGAGATTAATGATACTATATGTGACTATGTGATATTAGCTAAGAAGTATTAAAAGAAAAATGAATATGTTGGAGAAGACTTCACTAAACTCTTCCTAAAGTAATCCGGAATAGAAATAAATAAAAAGGGAAGGAAACCGTAAGAAAATAAAGAAGTATATGAAGCAATGGATAGATTGGAGAAATATTTAGAGAAGTAATAAGAATCATTCGATATAGAAGGATTGGGAAAGAATTAGCCAGGTGATAAAGCAGATCAAATAGCAGGAAAATGAGATGTTAAGACTAACTAAGACAGAGGGATCAAAGTGAGACAGAAATCACAGGTTAGAGGCAAACATATAAAGTAAGAGTAAAAGCTATGACATATGAGAAAAAAACATAAATAGAACCGCATGACAGTAAGTAATGAGAAAATAAGCGTGGTTGCAGAGAACGATCCTAACAAAAAGAACCTAAGAAATCAAGATAACCTGAGCTCTGGAAAAGATGACTAGCAGATAAATACAACAAGCAGAGTAAGGACAAACGAAAAGATAGAACGAGAGTTAGGAAAGAAGAGAAAAGTTGTGATAAAAATGGAACTATTGCAATGAAAATCAAAGCAAGAAAAGACTATGGATAAGTAAAAAGGAGAGGGTGATAGGTGCATAAATCATACATTTTAAGTAGTTTTTCCTGACCCTCATTTGCTATATTTGAGTGAATTACTATGTTTTAATATTACTTTCGAAGTTTAGTTGTCTTTTCAGGTTACAGTTCAGAAACCTGTAGAATGGAGCTGTATGAGAAGAATTATCGAGGATCCAGTAAAAATATGCTGAATTTATGCCTTTCACCCTCCACAGTGTAGGAAATTGAATTACGAAGCCAACGG
>JAJJMC010025232.1:3997751-4027164 GCA_023531435.1 Papaver californicum | reverse complement strand
ATTAACAATCACTAGCCTCTCTGTGGGAACGAACTTGTTCTTATTTGGTATACTTTAATCTATTTTTGAAGAGTAAGAACTTGATTATTTTGGTTGATTACGACACGACCAGAGGGGTCTATTGAAATGATAGCATGGGTAACAAACATGTAGCAAGAATTGGTACGTAGCAGAGTTATCAGTTAAGGGTTCCTGATCCATTTCATGGGATTGCTGCGGAGATAGACAGTCCTTGTTTCTCATGGGTGGCTTAAAATGATGAACCCATTGCGCATAATCTTCATTAATTACACTTCTGAAGTTCCTATAGCCAGATGAAGCGCTTGCCTCAATGTCAAGTATATGCCTCATTTGTTCTGGGTTAGATCTCTTGATACCTTGACTTCTTGGGAAAAAGGACGGGTTAGAGCTTGTTGAATCTGAGAGGCATTCAACCTCAGTGTCAGAGACAATAAACTTTCCAAGATCCTTGATATGATTCAGGTAATGAATGTGGTTTTCATGTGTAAATAATTGGTCTCGGTTGTGCACCACATGTTCAATTACCTTCCAATCATAATTGGAACTGTAAGAGTTTATTGGTATCCAGATTCTTCCATATTCTACAAATTGTTGCTGAAGGATATTTATCATGAGTGTGGGAAAATACTGAATTATCTTATCCTGATGAGTTTGGAGAAAAATTGTATCTAAACTCCAATCATTATCAGGGTCATCATCTTCAATATTGTTGTAATATTCTTAATAATAGTTATCTTTATTAAGAGTTTAATTCTCATGTTGTGCACGAGGAGGTGATTATGGAGTAAAAATTCTAGGATGATTGAGAAGAAACAAATCCAAGCAGTCCTTTGCCAAGTGACCAAGCCTATAACAGTAGTTATAAAGAAGTCTTGGTAGTTTATAAAAACGAAATTCAATATAGTTAACACCAAGGTTTTTGCTTGGAGAAGGGGTACCAAACCTTAAAGGTAGCATTAAATCTAAATCTGACTCTAATTTGCATAGACCTAAATCCATTGCAACCTACCACAAGATCATTAAAAGCAATAACCTCTCCAAGCTCAGAAGTATTACTTCAGACATTTACTAGTTGAGCTTGTTATAGATAAAGATTGTGTAGAGTGACTTTAAAGTCTGCTTTAGAAATAGAGATATCATAAGGCCTCATTGAAGTATACCAAATTTATATCATGAAAATATCCCCAAAGATGGTTCTAGTTTCATATTTGATCACTCTAAACATTTCATGATGAAATTCAAACTTAATGAGATAAAAATATTCATCAAACCTAGATACATATAACCCACCATTAGTCCCTCATCTATAAATCAAAGCATACATATTTTAGGGTGAAAACAAATATACTGTAAAATGGTACTTTCAGGTAGGTTCGAGAGATCAAACTCGAACCAGAAATGGACGTTCACGTCATGCTTCGATTATAAAGATGGAAAAGATTGGGTAGGTCTTAGGGGAGGGAAGCAGAGAAGGTTGAGAAATATCAGTGTGATAATGTATGGAGAAGAAAATGGATTCTCTGAGAGTAATCGCTGATTCTATAGGTTTTGTTTCTCACAATTGAATATCTTGTCTGTTGTGTGTTTTTGTCTTGTTTAGAATATATGAGAATCATCTCTTTATAGTTTAGAGGAGACACACTGATTTTTCGTAAGTCGTGGAAGTTAGGTAGAGGTGGAGAAGTGATGATTATGGAGATCGTAGTGGGTGGTGCCCGAAAAGTAGGGAAGACCTATCTGGCCACTACTCCTTATCCTCTCAACTGCTTTGTAACCGCCCACTTCTTGTTACCTTTTAGTTCGTAGAGGTGGTACCACCACCCACGATGCCGTAGACCTCCAGACCAATACCCTAATGAGAATCCCCCCATGTTGTATTTGATATCTCGTGGAAATAATGGAGTTATAATCCACTATGACTTTCTAAGTCAGTGAGACAAGTTGTGTGACTCACTGGATTAATAGTCGACTGATTAGTGTCGAGTCTGGAAAGTTCAGTGACCATGTATTTTCTTGAAAGTAATATGGCATATTTAATGGCTAAGTATTAGCTCAGAAGTGACTTATTGTAAGTATGAGATGCATTTGAGGATAAATGTTGTAGAGGTTTCCTTGAGCAAGGAGACCTGCTGGAATCCGTATAAGACTCAATATAGGACCTATATTGAGAAGAAAGGCTTCTTAGTAGAGTAGCTAACAAAGAAAACACTATCCACTTAGCGCAAATATGAATGTGCTAGCTCTTTTATATAAAAGGCTAATGTGCTAACGTCTCAGGAATAAGATCAATATGCACAACCTCTAGTAAATATCAATTATACTAGTTCTAGGAGATTAGTACCAAGAAGGTTTGAAGTTAGCATTTCAATTGTATAGTTAGCACTAAGGTTTTAGCATAAATACACTTGTGGCTAAGTCGTTAAGTATGGATACACTAAACCAAGGGTGCGTTATCGATGGACGTCACTCAGAGAAGCACTAGACATGGCTAGAAGCGTATTGGAATTGGCAGAGACGCGCTAGCCACTAGGGCTGCACTAGGCATGGCTTGGGATGCGCTAGCCTTGGAAACGTGTTGGCCTTGGAGGCGTATTAGCCTTGGAGACGCATGGGAGAAGCTAAGAACGAACTAGCCTTAGAGACGCATTGGGCTTTGGCTTGGGGCGCATAGGATCCAAGGATGTTGAGGCTAGCTATAGCGTACATGAGCTATTGTTAGGGACGCATTGGAGCCAAGGGCGCCAAGGATAAGGCAAGAGATCCAAGGTGAATCCAAGTACAGAGGTAAGTCATTTCTAATGCTGGGTCTGCCTTCATGAATAATAGGGTGTTTAACTAGATGATGGAATTTTGGTCGAGCTCTTATGATGGATGGTGATTGTTGGAGCCAAGCACGTTCCAGGATCATATCGTAATCGAGTATCCCCTTTACAATGTGAAACTTGGTACTTGTTTGAGTTGTCCCTACTGCAACTGTGAGAATGATGTGTCCATAAACATCCATGGTTATTCCCTTAGGGTCCTTGACTTTCATCGGCGAACTATAGCTTCTTGTTGAGTCACTCCTGGTGCTTTTAAGGTCGTGACACTGACGATATTGATGTCCATGCCAGCATGAACTAGTGACTTTCTGAACTCAGTGCCTCTGAGGTTTTTCGTGGTGAAGAGTCCTCGGTCGCGCCTTTCATAGTTCTGAATTCATCATATCTTCCAAGGAGGACCTGTATTGGGTGTAAGCATCCTCAGTAAGGGACGGTAGGCGCTCACCAGATACAACTCGGTTGAGGGATTTAAAAAGATCTTTACGTTGATCCTTTGAGTGGTGAAGGAGTTCACACATGTGATCCATTAATGATTGAACTGTTTGGTTGTTTGGATCTTCAGAGATAATAAATCTCCTGATAGGAAGTGGATTTTTGTGAACCCCTTCAGTCCCCAGTTGCAATTCTCCTGATTCTATTTTCTTCTTGAAGATGCGTCTCAAACTATTCCACTCGCTGGTGAGATGATTGGAAAATCAATGGAAACGACAATATCTCGGGCCGACCATTTCTTGTGGAGTAGGTGGGCGTCGTACATGTGGTAATTTTATGATCCCTTCCTGTACCCATGCTTCCAGTAATTCAAGGATTTCTTCCACGGGAATTGGAAAATCATGACAAATTATATCAGGCTTTATGTCCTCCTCTTGCAATTGTTTTGGTTGTTGTTATTTTTGTCGTGGCCCCTTAGGGGCACCTTGGGAGCGAGTTACTTGTTGGGTTGGTCCCTGGTTCACAACTGGGGTGAAAGGGAGACGCTTAGTTTGCGGATCTTGCTGAGATGAAGCTTTTCTTTTGGGTCATTCGTTACTGACAACACCAATTGATGGTTGAATGTTGTACTGCTTATTTACTAGCCGTCGATTACCATGAGTATCTCCACGACTCTCTTCTCTTACTGATCTAGTTCTCTCCAGGAAGGCAGGATCAGTTTTGGAGGATTGTTTTGTGGCTTCATGTAACTCAGAGAAAGTCTGAAAATGTAAAATTTCGAGAAGAGTACGATAAACAAAGATCATACCATTAATGCATAGTTCCACTAGTTGATGTTCCGTCACATTCGGATCATAAAAATCCAGTGCCTGAATTCTGAATCTTTTCACATATTCATTCGGGTGCTCATTATTCCTCTGGAACATTCTTCCTAAGTCTGATAGGGTGATCTACTCGGAGAAGAAGAAGTACTTATTGTAGAAGGCGTTAACCATGTCCTCCTAATCAGAGATGTTGTTGGGGGCAATGTTGTTATACCATGTGTAAGCTCTCCCAGTGAGGGACTTTGAAAATTCTTTGAGACATAATACATGATTGTATTCATGTCCACCGAGGGATTCGAGAAATCAAGAGACGTGCTCATGAGCATTTGCAGTTCCATTGTACAATGAGAAAGTTGAAGAAGAGTAACCCGCCGGCATAGGGATCCTCTGGATTTCAGAAGAGTAAGGAGGTTTGTGTTGATGAGCCAAGGATGAGTCCTCCTTGCCATGAAGCCTCTCCAGATCTTCACGAGTGACAAAATTGGATTGCTGGTACCTCTATGGTGGTCGATCAAGAATGGTATGAACTCCTTTTTCTTTTCGATCCCTAAATATTTCAGCATTAGCGACCGCTGCAAAGTTGGTTCTGGTCTGCTCCATGAGGCGGTGACGTTGTTCTGGGGAGAATTGCTCCGTCAGGGTCTTGAGACAAGCAAGTACCTCCTTCTGAGTAGTATCCATGTCCACTTGAGTTCTGGCAAGGAATTCTTGCCTCTTCATCAGATCGTCTATGTTGACCGGAGTCTGAGTATCCTCGGTATATTCAGCGGTCTCGTCATCGAGAAGAGGTGTAGTAGTAGAATTGGTACGGGGAGGTTCACTATAAATATGGGTGTTGTAACACCCTCAATTTTTGCATGCTTACTCAAGGATGCGTCATGGCCTAGGTTGAAGCTTCATCCTAAGCTTATAAAGCTTACCCAGATGTGCATTAGGGTGTGGATGCCTTGACCTCGAATTATAGTGTTAAGGCCCTACTACGCGTGGTGCGTATCCGAGGAGGCATCATAGTGCAAATGCACTATTATGCCGTGATGCATGACCCAATGCATCACCGAGCCGAAGTTGCGTAAGTGAGAGCATCGTAGTGCTAAGGCACTACTATGCCGTGATGCATGATCCAATGCATTACTAATCCGAAGTTGCTTAAGTTGGAGCATCATAGTGCTAAGGTACTATTATGCCGTGATGCATGATTCAATGCATCACCGAGCCGAAGTTACATAAGTGAGAGCATCGTAGTGCTAAGGCACTACTATGCCGTGATGCATGATCCAATGCATCACTAAGCCGAAGTTTCTTAAGTTGGAGCATCATAATGCTAAGGTACTATTATGCCGTGATGCATGATTCAATGCATCACCGAGCCGAAGTTGCTTAAGTAAGAGCATCGTAGTGCTAAGGCAGTACTATGCCGTGATGCATGATCCAATGCATCACTAAGACGAAGTTGCTTAAGTTGGAGCATCATAGTGCTAAGGTACTATTATGCCGTGATGCATGACCCAATGCATCACCGAGCCAATGTCGCTATTCGATAAATGCATCATAGTGCTAAGGCACTATTACGCCGTGATGCATTAACCAATGCATCACCGAGCCAAGAATGCTCGTCTTTGGCAAGAAATCTTCATTTTTGGCCTTGCAGTCGATGGATGGCCCTTACCTTTCAAATATTTATTTGTGAAAATGTAAATAAAACATATATAGGGAGGGAGCTTTGCTTGAATGTGCATGAGCGATAATGTAGCCTATACGATGGAGCATACTTGATGCTCATAAGCGTGTTTAACTGTAGCTTACCCGAGAATACTTCGCTTGGCTTTAGCAAGAAATCTTCATTTGCGGCCTTGCAGTCGATGGATGACCCTACCTTTCTAATATTTGTTTGTAGAAATGCGAATACAACATATATAGGGAGGGAGCTTTGTTGGAATGTGCATGAGCGGTAATGCACATGTAGATATGCGAAGTATCCTATACGTTGGAGCATACTTGATGCATAAGCATCAATATGCTGGTAGCTTAGCCGATGAAGCTTGAATTATGCGAAAGCATCTTTCGATCGTGTTACGTACTTGATAATGCATATTTGCATAATAAATAACGATATTTATGCACAAGCTAGTGCATACCTAGCGAAATCCCTTTGGCCTATACGGACTAGGCTTTTCTTGGCCTTTGGCCTTGCGATGAAGTTGGAATCGAAGTTGGCTTTGCCTTAATGCTTAAGTTGCTTAACCCTTTCAAATTGACCCTTTGATGAACTACGGTCATGCTTGATCCCATCAAGATACGGGTTGGGTACGCAGGCAGCCGCAATGCAATGCATTGAGGTGCAGCACCTTGTTGCTCATATCATCTAATTTGGGAGATGATTGTGACATTATGGTAACTCATATCATCTGGCTTGGTAATGCTAAGCAAGAGATGATTGTTTCCACACTTGATGAGGTAGTTGCAATTCCATTTGATGGATTGTTCATACTTCCTTGGAACCATCGCGGCATGGAATGGCATGTGCCTGGATGTTCCACTCTTGGAAAGAACAAGATAAGTGCAGGATCCAGCGCATGGTCGAAGTAAAATTGATGAAGCGAAAGCTTAGGCTTGAAATAGCCTAGGTGTTGGTCCAAGGCACGAGTTAGGCCTGGACAATAAAGAGAAATTATGTGATGCTTGCCAAAGGAATCCCCATTAACTTGTATAGCCAGCAGCCCTTGGTATAATGAGGGTAAGTTGGAATGGTATGCTAGTCAAAGGCATTCACCATAGGCTTTAATGGCCTTGCACCCTTTGTAGGACAGGGGTGTGTTGGAACGATATGGAAACTACGGTTTGAGTACCATGCTTGCAAAGCATGTTTGGAAAGGCAAATATGCCTGGAACGGTATAAACGTAGCTTGAATGATGTGGGAACTACGTTTCGAGTATAATGCTTACAAGGTAGGCTTGGAAAGCAAAAATTTACCTGCACTTTCCAGCGAGAAGTTAGGCTTTAAGGTCCCGTCACACTCTTTAAAATCACGCATCGGGGAGTTCTGGCCTCCCCAGCGCAACGCGCCGGAGGCGGAATTTTCCGGCCCGTGACAGGTGTTTTCAGAATCACCACCATCCGTACTCCCTGAACCAACAATAAGAGTTGTATTTACTCCAGACCTAAAATCTACCTTTTTAAATAACTGAAATTTGGCTTTTGTAGTCGAGAGCTTGATATCCCGCTGTGGTCACCAATTATTTTAAGTGAAAACAAATGTTTTGCAAAATGGTACTTTCAGGTAGGTTTGAGAGATCAAGCTCGAACAGGACGAGCAAAAACCAAGAAATGGCCGTTCACGTCCTGCTTCGATTACAAAGATGGAAAGTATTTGGGTAGGTCTTAGGGGAGGAAAGCAAAGAAGGTTGAGAACATATCAGTGTGATAAATGTACGGAATCACTGATTCTGTAGGTTTTGTTTCTCCAAACTGAATATCTTGTTTGTTGTGTGTTTCTGTCTTGTTTCAAATATATGAGAATCATCTATTTATAGTTCAGAGGAGACACACTGATTTCTCGTAATTCATGGAAATTAGGGAGAGGTAGAGAATTGATGATTATGGAGAACTTAGTGGGGTGGTGCCCGGAAAGTAGGGAAGACATGTCTGACCACTACTCCCCATCCTCTCAACTTCTCTGTAACCGCCCACTTCTTGTTACTTTTTTGTTCATATAGGTGGTACCACCACCCACGATGTCGTAGACCGCCAGACCAATACCCTAATGAGAATCCCCTCATGTTGTATTTGATATCTCGTGAAAATAATGGAGTTATAATCCACTATGACTTGCTAAGTCAGTGAGATAAGTTGTGTGACTCACTGGATTAATAGTCAGACTGATTAGTGTCGAGTCTGGGAAGCTCAGTGACCATGTACTTTCTTGAAGTAATGTGGCATATTTAATGGCTAAGTATTAGCTCAGAAGTGACTTATTGTAAGTCTAAGAGGCATTTGAGGATAAATGTTGTAGAGGTCTCCTTGAGCAAGGAGACCTGCTAGAATCCGTATAAGACCCAATTTAGGACATATATTAAGAAGAAGGCTTCTGAGTAAAGTAGCTAGCAAAGAAAACAATATCCACTTAGCGCAAATATGAATGTGCTAGCTCTTTTATATAAAAGGATAATGTGCTAACGTCTCAGAAATAAGATCAATATGCACAACCTCTAGTAAATATCAATTAGACTAGTTCTAGGAGATTAGTACCAAGAAGGTTTGAAGTTGGCACTTCAATTGTATAGTTAGTACTAAGGTTTTAGCATAAATACACTTGTGGATAAGTCGCTAAGTATGGCCACATTAAGCCAAGGGTGTGTAGAGACGCATTAGATATGGCTAGAGGATTATTGGAATTGGAAGAGATGCGCTAGCCACTATGGACGCATGGAAGAATCTAAAAACGTGTTATCCTTAGAGGCGTATCTAGCTTTGGCTGGGGACACATATGATCCAAAGGCGCTGAGGAGCCACGGACGCTGAGGCTAGCTATGGCGTACATGAGCTATTAATAGGGACGCATTGGAGCCAAGGGATCCAAGGAGAAGGAAATGGCGCCAAGGTGAATCCAAGGGCTTCAAGGAGCTAGGGACGCGGTTTTGGTGGCGCATAGGCCTTATGGCGTATTTGGCCACTAGGGTTAGCGCATTTGGCGCTAGGATTAGGGTTAGCACTTTGGTATTGGGGTTTAGGTTCCAAGGTGGTGATGCGTTGGCTAAGGCTTTAATAGGCTAAAATGTGCTAACTAAGACCATTTTAGGTTAGTTAGCATCTCTCAGGTGCTAGGTTTCAATACCAGGAAAGTTATCGCTTTTAACGCTATTGTGGCTTATTGATGCCAATGTGGTGCTAATCCAAATAGCCAGTGCTAACTTGGTGCTAATATAAGAAAAGTCTAGGGAGAAGCCAAAGTCGGCGCATCCAAGAGGAAGGTAACTTTGCGCCACTTTTTTTCACTTTTTTTTATGTTTCCTAATTGGACAAGGACTCTTCAAGTTGGCACCTATATATATGCCTTTTTTCTTTTCTTTTCGTCACTTGTTTTTTAGCAAAAGAAGATGTTTGTGGTGGAAAATAATAGAGTGTCACCGGCTAGGAACAAGGTAAGCACGTCCCTTTCTTTTCTTCCTCTTGTTTTTTTTTTTTTTTGAATCACTAACTTAGATAAGCTAGGGTTTCCAAAATTTTCTCACATATCATACATATATATCTTGATAATACTGAGAATATTATTCCCTCAAAACCCTAGTTCCATCATTGTTCTTCTAGAGCGAAATAATTTTCTTTTTTGCAGCAACAACAAGAACACCAGTAAGTTTAATCGTTGACTAAAAGAATAAAACCTATGATAAGTCTTCTTTTATTTCTTGTTGGAGTATTTTTTTTCATTTTGTACTTTATATAGATCATGGCACTTCCTGATCGAAACCATAACTCTGATCCCTCTAGAAAGGAACTAGGTTGCGGAAGCAAGAGGATGAAGGTGGCTTTTACCCAAGAAGTACAGTCGAAAATTAGTCGTTCTTTGAACAAATTCATGAAACTTATTCGAGGTATGCGTCTCGATCGTTTAAAAGAAACTCGTTAATATGCTATGGATCTCTGTTTTACGATTAATGTTGAGGAAAAAGCAAGACGTAAAGAGGAATTGGAAAAGAAAAGAGATGATAATGAGAAACTCACAGCTTTCATGGAGAAGCAACACTTTCAGGCAATTGTGAGAAGAGAGAAAACTGAACAAATGGATCGAGGTGTTCGTCCCTATGGCGTGGCTCCTGATTCTGATGAAGATGAGTATCCTTCTGAGGAGGATCGTGAAGCTAACATGGCATATGAGTCTTAGTGTGAATCTTTCTCCAAAAGCGAATCCGGCCATGAGGCCAAGCATGTTGATGCTTGGTTTGACATGCAGGCGGGTCCTTCTGCCCCTAAGGATGAAACCGAGGAGGATTCAAAGGAAGATCCTGACGGGATTCCAAAAGATGACTCTGAAGTAGGAGACCTTGAAGAAAGTTCCGAAGAAGAAGAAGAATCCGAGGAAGACAGGAGGAACATGATTCTGACGAATAGGGTGATGACGAGCGAGACTCCGACTCTGAGTCTTCTAATTAAGTTTTAATCTTAGCTTTCTTTTCCTCTTCTCGTAGATACCCTCTTTGAATTAAACATTTTGTATATGGACGTTATGATGGAATCAATTTAGTATTTCTCATAATTTATTATGTCTTCCCTTCTTAAAATTAATAATAAACAATCCTTATTAGAAAATGTTATCAATTTTCGTCATAAAAATTTCAGAAGTATAGTGCTTGGGAAAAAAATGCAATAAAATCTTCAGGCGACCTCCGTTTTGGATGATTGACCCCTATATCCTTATTATAAAACAATTTCTTACAACCCAATAGGAAGAAATCAAGGTTTTGAGTTTTTTTGGAGCATCAAAACGATCAAAGAGTAGAACTCAGGAAGTATCCAGGAAAATTCTGACAATTTTTAGACTTAACTCCGCTAGCCGTTTTTGGCATAACTCTTAGCTCACTTGTCCGATTGGTGCGCCATTTTAGCATGCTGTAGTGGACTTTAATATGAAACTTTCTATATAAGAACCATGCCCAGATTCATCAACAATTGTTGTCATATTCAGAGTTTCTGAGAGGCAGTGAAAATTGCTTCTGAGGTGATTTTTGCAAAACGTCTTGTGATTGTTCCAAGTCATATAATCTATTGAATAACACTTTGTAATGATTGTATATGATGTTTATGAGTATGTATGACAAGTTTTATGGTTCATGTTCAAGAATTTTGTGTTTGAGACGTTCCGACTCAATTTGCTCATATCCTCTCTACTTTTAGGGGGGAATGATCAAAATCAGAGAGTTGGGATTGCTAGTGAAGGAACAAGAATTACCATTGACCCTAATATAAACAAATTCCTCTCCCTTACTAAAAATCATGAGAAGACTTCCGCTTGCATGCCTGTTGAGGGTAGTGCTTCCGTTGAGTATCCTGGTGCAGGTGTTGATGTTGACCTTGGCTCGAGCATGACCCTTCCCGGTAATTGTGTGTTGGAGGGGTGTTTGTTGTCCTATTCATTTATGGTCGCTTCCCTGTAGAAAATCTCAAGATTGTGGTGATTGGGCGTCGTTAACATGGACGCTGATTCTTTTTTTTCTAATAAGACTATTGCACATACTTAGGTCCCTATTTTACTAGGAATTTAGGAAAGTCCCATAGCTAACTCAAGGATGGGTTTAAGACGCGAGGGATGAAAGTATGTTTCTGAAGGGCTTTAGTTATTATTTTTCAAAGGTTTGCTTGGTTTTAAACCTTTATGCTTTATGAGAGATTTTCGTGTGAGTTGGTTTTGATAGGTAATTCACATTGATTTTCTTTAAAGAAAGAAATATGACAATTCTATTTGATTAATGAAAATGAAATCAAAAGGATGCCCATAGTGATATTCATAGGCATTTTGGAGGAATTGTAAATGCTACATGAAGGAAAACAAGGAAATAAGGACCATGATGTGATGTTCAGTCGAAAGCCTTAAGAAATTTGTCGTGAATAACTGTCGTAACAGGTTCACTTTCTGTGGTAATCAGTTTATAGTAGCCGCACTGGTGTCCCGTGAGATTATTTATGGTCCTTCCCAGTTGGAGGGACGATGGTGTCTTGATGCTTTTAGGACCAGGTCCCCTACTCGGAAAGTCCTTGGATTGATTGTTTTGGATTTGTTGACATCTGGTTCATATGGATGAACTTCTTCCTCAATGTCCCTTGGACCATATATAAGAGAGAATATTTTTGAGAATTCTGGTGGTTCGTGAGAGACGAGAGTGTTTTCTACCCATTTGTTGAAGTATTGAGCTGGAGTAGTCATATATTCGTAACAATAGGATAAAACGTGATTGTCGTCGACAATTCACATTGATTTTCTTTAAAGGAACAATACCCCAATTAGAATCCCCCCATGTTGTATTTGATATCTCGTGGAAATAATGGAGTTATAATCCCTATGACTTGCTAATTCAGTGAGACAAGTTGTGTGACTCACTGGATTAATAATCAGACTAATTAGTGTTGAATTTGGGAATTTCAGTGACTATGTACTTTCTTGAAAGTAATGTGACATATTTAATGGCTAAGTATTAGCTCAGAAGTGACTTATTGTAAGTCTGAGAGGCATTTGAGGATAAATGTTGTAGAGGTTTCCTTGAGCAAGGAGACTGTTGGAATCCGTATAAGACTCAATTTATGACCTATATTGAGAAGAAATGATTCTGAGTAGTGTAGCTAGCAAGGCAAACACTAGCCACTTAGCGCAAATATGAATGTGCTAGCTCTTTTATATAAAAGGATAATGTGCTAACGATTTAGTTGGCATACTAAATTCTTCGGCTATGAGAATCATTACCCTATATGAGTTCCAACTGATGTAAACGAGTTTGCACTAAGCATACAAAAATTCATATATAAGAAACCTAATGAATTGAGAATCTATCACAGTTCAATCACATGAAAAGATTTAGAAGATGGACATGGAAATATGAAGGTTGCACGTGTTGACTAAGGTGAACGGTGTTTCCCATATCTGTCTGAAGGTCAGTGCCAGGATGAAACCTAATGAATTGAGATACGCACCCACTGGTATTAAATTTAATATTAATATCGATTCAACTAGTATATACACGGGTTCCAGCGATCGACTTATTGAAAATAAAATAATAAATGTATTGACAACATGATTGGATCACATTGAATCCAAGCGCATGGTTCTTATCAGCATCTTACATGATAGTTCCCATGGATCCTGCGTTCCACGCTTGTTTAGGCGACGGAGACAGGGAGAACACACACATATTGCTATCAAAGTGTCAATATTCTTCTTTTTCTTTTTCTTTTTTGAAAATGCAATAATGGGGCTTGATCTCAAAACACTCTATTCATCCTGACGGCGATAACAATTTGATATTGGGCCCCACCAAATCACTTAGAGAAACACAAAATTGCAACAGAAAAACAAAAAATGATATGGTCGAGATAGATTCCGAGATGTGGTGACAAATATCATGCTATTTCTAACACGTGAACTCTATCCTTTTATGAATAGACCATTTAACTGGGCACACCAATTACTATAGAAAAAGAGCTAAGTTTCCATCTACCTAGAATGGTTAGTGTCACCCTGAAGTGTTCACAAGCTTCTAAATTCTAGAGCTTTATTATTTCACTTAAAAGTTTCTCCCTTACCCCCAAACTTAAATCAAACAATGTCATGTATGTTTCTAAAGATGAATGATTAAAAGCTTGACGAGGAGAAACTGTTACCAATCGAGGGAAAGGAGTTAAGGAAAGATATTACCGTGTCGCATGAGCATGGGTTACCTCCCAAGAAGTGCTAAGTTTAAAGTCTTCATCCAGACTAAGGAAGAATTAGTCACCTCATGAAATCATATACAATAGTCGGAACAACTGTGGGTCATCTGAATCAAATAATGCTATCACAAAGAGAAAACTACAACAGGCCAAGAAAATGAACAAACCGAGCACACCCTTATCTATTTTTCTGTTTAAGACAAATACTTCTAGTTGTGGTTCAGGTTCAGGGTCTATAAAAAGGTCTAGGTAAAATATTTTCATGGGTTGGATTTCCTCATAGGCAGGATCAACAAGATCAGGTTGTAAAGTCTGGAAAAAACTAAACTAAAAACTTAGAACCACATAATAATAACCTGAATAATTGTGGATCCTCAAAGTCAATCAGATTTGACCCACACAGTTGACTACTATGAAGGTGGTCATTCTTAAGCAAATGTGTCGATTCCCTAAAGTAATTAGGTTTAGTCTTAAAACTTAATAACCGACACATTGAAATTCTAACATTCCCACATATGGAAGAAAATAATTTGGTGGAAAAACAAAGTCAATCTTGGTATTATCGCCTAGGTAAACCACATAGACCAGAGGATGGGTTTCAAACAATTGAGCTTCTTTATGGACATGATTAGGCTCGGGAAACAGTTTTTGAAGATAGTTTCTTAATATGGTAGAGGCACAAACATCAAGTCCGAAGTGAGGGACTTCTAAAAGAGTCAAAGGTAAAGCACAAGGAGAATGATAATCACCCCAAAACTTAGAATTTTGGGTGTCTCTAGATAGACTAGTCACAATTTCCCTAATTTCTAGATCATCAGATTCCTGAAAATGGTTAATTGCTTCTTCTAAGTTGTAATCAAGTGGTGCATACTCACTCATATTTAAAATCTCTAGGGGTCTATCTTGGCTATCTAAGACTATTGTTTCTAAATCGTTGGACTCTAAAACAGTATTCTCAGGACAAACTCGTTCCTCTAAACCATATCGTCTTCAGAACAAGAAAGTTTTACATCGTCTAAAACAGTGGTATCTCTAGTCAAATCCTCTTCCTTTTGAATAGGTGAATAATCATTAAAATTATTTGGATTTGAACCATAAATAAAAATATCATCATGAAGCACAATTGGAGTGACAATTTCCTGATCACTCTATCTGTATATTTCAAGTTCTTCACCAATACTATCCTCATCATCATAAAAACATGAAGATGTTTGAACCTCGTCTAAATAAGTAGTGTTGCCAATTTTGTCCTCGTCCTCTTGACTAGGTGAATAATTATCAAGGGTAGCTTTATATTGGCAATTAAGATCATTTTGAGCAGTATTATTCTTTGCATAACTTTCATTCACACTTAATCCAAACCTTTTTGTACTCTCAGTCAACTCCCTGGGGGATTCTTTTAGAAAATCAAATGGATCATAAGGGGTACTGGTTTGCAACTGCTCATGTGATTCTTCTAGAGGAATAATAGGTTCATGGGGAGTACTAGATTGCATTTTCTTTAGGGTATCCCTCCAAGACAAAGGACTCGAATCGTCATAGAGAGTACTAGATTGCATCTGTTTTAGGGTATCCCTCCAAGACAAAGAACTAGAATTTTGCTCACTTTCATGTTCATAAGATGGGTGTATGTACGAATAGTAATTGGGATCACCCTGGTATGATTAATAACCTCCAAAAGGTTGGTGGTGATCCCGACTACTATCCACACAATGTTGATAGTATGGATAATGTCTATTTTGAAATTCAGTCGGATATTCATTGTATTGGTCCTCATAATACCAGTTCGACATTTTCTAAAAACTTCCTAATATATTAAAAAAAAATCTAAGAAAATAAATCCTAACATGAAGGGGGTTCTAAACATTCACAAACAAGGCCGACTCAACTAAATTAAACCTATTAAATCTAGCAAACAAAAAAGCATGATGGCTCCACTTAGATTGTTTCTAGACCAGCTTCTATTCTTTCAAAAGGAATCTAGTTACGATTTTAACAAACCTCTTAGAACGATCTGAATTAGATTAAGTCGAAGAGAAACAGGAAAAGCTCTAAGGAGCTTTGATAACCCTGTCTCTTTGGCACTTTTCTTGGGTTACAAGGCGGCTTTAATCAACTTAAAATAATCTTCCTGAACTTCGAGTTACGCTAACAAAGTAACCAATACAGTCATTTTGTACGAGTTTCCTATAAGATCGTTACCCTATCAGTCTCTTTCTAGACAAATTTTTAAGGTTTAGTTTCGCGTTTGGTAACGTGTTCCTAAAGCGGGCAAGAAGGAAACGGTGACGAAATCCGAGTCCTTATCTTGTATGGCCAGTTCTTGCCCTTTAATTCCAAGTCTTTCGCTCACTTTCTTTTTGATCCAAAATCCAAAACCTGTAGCAAAAAGATAAATACCAAAAGAAATGTAAAATAGAACAAAGTAAAATAATAGAAATAATAATAAAACCTAAAAATAAATCTAAAACTCTAAACCTAAAAACAAGTCCCCGGCAGCGGCGCCAAAAATTGATGGCGTTTTTAATAGTGGTAAAATAGGTTCGATTCTCGGACTTGTGAAGATTTAATTTCTAGACCTAATTTTTAATAACAGAAAATAAAGAGAATTAAAACAGTTTGATTTTAAAATGGATGAAGAAAAACTAGGCTTAAGATTCCACCATTAACTAATTCTTCAGCGATAACATCTAACAATTCTTATATTCAATTTAATCTAAATATGCCAAAAATAGGTTTTTGAAAGAATAATTGTTAATCAAGAGCATGAGACATCAAGAGTTTAAAAACCAAGTATGACCCATCAGAAGAAAACACAATTATTTGAGAAAAACCATTTTTTCAATTTTAATTCAAGCAATTAATAATAAAAGAATTGTAGAATAAATATAATTAAAATAGAAGTTACCATAATTATTGGATGAACGGCTTTCTCTGTCGCCCCAGTGATGGTGATTAGCTCATTGTAATGGAAACACACTCAAAATAGACTTTCATTGCTCAAAAGGTGCTTACAATGGTGAAAAATGAGTAACACAGAAGAACAGAGACGCTTATAAGCGTTACAGAGAAGTGTTCTTTGCATTACAGAAGAAGGAAAAGGGAACAAGAAAGAAAGACGGACACCAGACGTTGTTGATATAAGACTGCTTCAGCAACTGCGTCAGCGACAAAACTAGCGACAGTATCAGCGACAGTTCTTCAACGCTTTATGTTCTTCTTCTTCTTCTTCGCAGCAGCAAGAACTATTTTTCTCCTGATTTTTCCCGGTGGCTCCCCCCTTCTTTGTTTCTCGTTTCTCTTGGATATAAGTAGTATTAGTGAACCCTAGTAACTCATGTGAACCGATAAGGACTCCAAAAAAAAACCAAAACCAACTTTAAATCTTGTTTTATCCGAATCCAGAGAGGTTTTCTTTTCCGGATGCCAACTTGATTTTTCACCTATTTTTCCGGTGTGAAACTCTTGTAAATGATGTATGTAGACCTAAGTTGATTAATTTTCACATATCCAACTCGAACAACCCTTTAAATCCCTTGAAAATAGGACCCGTCACAAATCAGGATATCTTTACGTATAAAGCATGTGCTCCCGCCAAATCCGGATTTGAATTCAAAAGAGAGGGTGCCTTTAACAACTGTCTGGGTGCCTTTAATAATTTGGTGGGTGCCTTTATCACTTTTTTAGCCGATTTTTCCACAAATATTTATTCCTCAAAAATACCTACAAAAACATAAAAACCCATAATAAGTACAAAATCGAACACTATCAAAATAGATAATCGAGCACAATTTAGACACAAAAATGTGTCTATCAATACAGCATATACGCATGAATATGCACATAAATATATATTCTTTTTGCTTCGGAAAAGGCAATTTTACAATTTTATCCCTCGTCAAAAACTCACCATTTATAATACCTTAGGAAATATGTCATTCTGGTGAGAAATTCACAAACAATTTATTTTTTCTATTCCTTAAATGGTTGAATTTGCTTTTGGTTGGGGTTCTGAATTAATGTTGATAAGAAACATCACTAGTTCATAGGATGGACATAGTGAAACAAACTAAAAATACAAGGTTTAAACTGAACAGGGTATTGAGTAAGATGTAATCATAATAAGGCAAGAGAATATTATAAATTTGGGGATAATCAGAGGCAAGTGAAACATCATGATTGCAAACAAAATCAGAAGCACAATTTCTCCAAAATAAACAGAAAACATAGAGGTCAAATAAGATTGCATGAATTGAATAGACTGTGAATGAAGAAAGCCACAGTTGCACAGATGGATACATAAGAATAAGCCACCTAGTTGATTGAAGTTTCAAGACTAATAACATATAATTTCCTTTTAACGAGATGATGTGAGTTCATCTTTAAAATGAGCAGTTCTTACCTTGATAATCAAATGAAGAAATTTGTTGTATTAGAAGACTAGAGAAGAAAGAAGTATAATCACTTTTCCATCAAATGATATATCATAAGGAGAGACATCTTTTAAGCACAATTACTCTAATTGGATAGAACCCATATGAAGAGTTCAAAGGACCTTTTTCCCAAATACATAAAATCATCTTTATCCCTCGAGTGCAGAAGATATCTGAGAAACTTCTTTGGTTGAATTGAAATTAGATCACTATAACATCAGCGTTACATCTAAAGAACAGCGAGTTACTCCACTAGATTACATCTTTGTTACGGACGGTGAAACAAAAATTTAGATACTGAATAAAGGATTGATGATGGTAGAGATTTGGTTGAAATAAGGGTTTGAAAGAGAATCCCCAAAATAACTGTTTGAGAATGGGAAGCATTTTAGTGAGGAGATCGGTTAAACGCTTTGGTCAAATATGTTAGTTGTTTTCCATACAAAGATGTCTTTTGGTTTTGTTTTGTTTTGTTTATATATATTTATAGGAAAAGATAATTTATTACTAAAAATTAGTTAGTTATTCTCTTCCAATTTATGTGTAATGAAAGAGGGAGGCAAGAGGAGGCGCCCTTAACCAACTACCAGTAAACTTATTAACTTTGTCATACTTTGTCAAAAAGTTTGCTATTTCATTAGCATGTTTTAATACATAGGAAATTTCCAAAAAAATTATAAATCTTAGCCTAACTGGACAATTCTGGATAATTTTTAAAGTCGTGCACTTGACAGATTTACTTGATCCCTTGATTGCCTTAATCAAATTTTTACAATCCCCTTCCAGATGTACCTTATGCACCTTTCTTTAAATTTCCCAACTGATGGCTTGCAGAGCTGCCAAGGCCTCCACTTGTTCCTTATCTACAACGATGGATATTTCACATTGTACACTATCATATTTCCCTACGTAAAGCCGCTGAGTTATTCCAAGTCCAACTATGTTAGAACCTTTTGATTTTTTATCTTTTTGGTGACTTCCTATATACTCTTTGTGTGGGTATTGCTAGACCAACCCTTTTATACTAGGATGCTTGCCAATCTTTTATGAAGACATTTATCTGATGAATAAGTCCTTTCAGATTAATCTTCATATGCTCTAAAACAACAGAGCATCTCTGCTTCCATATAAACCATATAACCAAACAATGAACCTATGAACAAACTGATGGGATTCAAAAAAAAAGTTATGAGATTCAAACCAAGATAACAGCCAATCATTAAAGTTGGCATTCCCAAGTTGCTGACCAATATTGGTATCCATGGAAAACCAAATCCTCTTTGTTTCCTGACAATCAATAAACAAATGATGTAGATTTTTCTCTTTCTGATACGGTGGACAAAGTTTATCAATACTACGCATCATCATGCATATTCTTCCCTAGTTGGGAGACTTTTATGAGCACACTTCCATAAAAAATGAGAAATTTTTGGTGCGAGTTTTAATTTCCAGAGTTTATCCCAAGGTAAATTTGGTTTAACAACGTTTCTACTCTGCATATCCCTATCTAGGAAAATACTTTAACTGAAAAAAAGAAAATTTTTTGTTACTCGTCCATCTGGTCTTATCAGTTCCCTACATTGGAGGTTTAATGTTAGAAATATGTTTAACTACATGAGAAACAAACAAAGAATCAAGATTATTCTGATTCTTATTCTTAGTGTCTTTGTTTATTAGTTGATCCGCAGTTTGCATATTATCATAAGCTTATTGAAAAGGAATCACAAAGTTCATTGTAGCACCATCTGTCTTTTCATATGCTGATTTTCCCCCATCAGCAATCTATCAACAATAGTTTGACTTAATAAATTCGAGACCATTACAGACCCCCTTCCATACCCAAGAACCACTCCTAGTCATACCATTTGTATAATGGTTGATAGTAGGAAATATTTGTGGTTCAAAATTCAACTCATAAATATTTCCTACTATCAACCGTTATACAAGAAAGCTTATTAGTCAAGGCTTGAACGACTATTTCTTGATTTAGGCTAGTCTTATACGATTTTGATCTCTCGTATTTATTAAGATCAACCCATCAAACTTTTATCTGCTCAAGAGTTGTCCCGGTTACAGAAATGTTCTTAATTCTGGGGAGTTTATTGACATAGTCTTTTCTTGGTAAATTGAAGATCATATTTTGACTAATTTATACATGTTTGGATCACTACAAACACATTCCTATTAGGTATTATAGGCGTTTGTATGCTTTGATAACAATTGAAAGGGACAGGGTACCTTGTACACCACCAAATTTTACGTTTGTGAACCTGTATGGAAAAATCCTTGTACAATCAATACGTATATATCTTTAAGAATAAGATCCTTGTTCTTGATTGTATATCAAGGTCAACCTATCATGTACCAGAACCGTACAAGATCTAAATCCCAACAAAATAGAGTCTTGTAGGTGATCATGACATGGTACAATTAAGTATGGGGTATAAAAGAAGTGTAATAATTTTTAACCATAATAACCAATAGGAGAGTAGGTTTCCTTTACCTTGGAATATTTGCACCAATCAAACTTTGCCAAGTGTCCTCACTAAAATTGCCCAATCACAAAAGGCCTATTTCAGCCAATATTAAGTGAGGGTTTCACTACCATTCAACGTGAGAGTTTTATTTGTCTAATCCTTTTAGTGTTTAGTGATAGACACATTTTTCTGTCTTGTTTGTCCTCAATGCTCTATTTTGTTAGCACTTATTTTTGAATTATATGTTTTTGTAGGTATTTTTTAAAAATAAATATTTGTGGAAAAATTGGGTCATAAAGTGATAAAGGCACCCGTAGAAATTAGTAAAGGCACCCCAAGCGATTCGATAAAGGCAACCCACTTTTGGATTGGGGGCACCCCTCTTTTAATTCAAAAATCCGAGAAAGGCGGAAAAATATTTCTATCACGTAAAAGTTATTTGTGAAGTTGGAGATCCGATTTTTATGGAGTTTGACGCATCTGAATCATCATAAAGTGTTTAAGAATATCAACAAGACTACTACACGTCAATTAGAGAGTTTCTAGCTGAGAAAATGGTTGAAAATCCGTGTTACAGTCGGAAAAAGAATCTCTCCCTGATTTGGATATACACGGGATTAGAGTTTGTTTTGGATTGTATTTTGGGTCCTTATCGAGTTAGGAGGAGTTGTTAGGATTTACTAAACCTATGAATAGCAAAGAGGAGGAAAAAAATCAAGCTGGGTGGCTCGGGAAAAATTCAGGAAGGAAGAAAAAAAATCTTGTTCGTGGAGAAGAGAAGAACATAAGGCTAGAAAAGAAAATCGCAGATTATGTTGTTATTCCTCAATCCCCACTGCATTCGAGATCAGTTGTTGATGACTGTTCTCGTTATTAATTACTTTTAGTAACTGTACCTGTTTCAGAACTGTAGCAACATTCTGTCTGCAACAGTTATATCCGTCTCAGTTTCCCTATTTCATTTAATTTTGATTCTTTTCTTCTTCTTAAGCACTTTTGATCTATGTATCAATCTTTGAGAGTGTTTTGAGCATCATGAGCTAAACCCCATCACTGGGATAATGGAGGAAGCCATATTTCACAATTGAATGGTAACTATTATGACTCTTCATGACTTTTTTGCATTGGCTTTAAATTGATTAATGATTTTTTCTAATTAGTTGTGATTTTGTCTGATGGTATATGCTGGGACTTAAGAGAGTTTGATGCGCCATGCTTAAGATTTACAGTTAATGTTTAAGAAATCTACTTTTGGCAAAGAAACGGAGTTAATAAAAGAGCGATAATTGATAAGAATCATTATAGAAGTCACCCAGAAGTGATTTTGGTGGAATCCTGAATCCTAGTTCTTCCCAACATTGTTAAAATATTTTAATTATTTTCTATTTTAAGTAAAAATTAGGTCTAAAAAGAATCTTCACAAGTCTCAGTGAACGAACTATTTTTACCACTTTTATTAAAACGACTATTTAGATAAACTGTATAACGCAAGAAAAAAAATAACACAAGACACTAGAAATTTTTTTAACCAGGAAACCTGCAATCTAACAGTAAAACACCGGGAACTCGTCTAGTTTGAATACCATACTGTATTGATCCACTGCAAAGCCTACTATCAGACTTCGGACTGGAATATATTTGAGACCGAGTCAAACCTCTGAGGAATTCAACTTCATTCGTGCTCCTTACGTCTTTTGGATCTCCCAACACCCTATGCACTTTATTCCCCTAGCTGGCGTCATTTACATGCCTAGAAGTTGTTTTATCCATATTGAAGACACTAACTAACTTTCCTCTAACATATAGCCTAGTGATTCCTTCGGGTATGTTATAATCAAGGTAATGGAAATATGTTTGTTAATGATGTTTTTTCATGATGAAAAAATATATTAAGCAAACATCAACAATTAGAATAGCTTACTCTCTTCAAAAGGTTATAGAGATGCCTAATCGGATCTACCTCACAAAATCAATCTAAAACGAGTTTAGATATCAATCTTGTGGGATTACAAATTCTGAGACGAAGAACACTATATAATTTCTATCAAACTTATTCCATAATCAGTGATTCTTGAATTGTTGTATAATAAAAGAGACGAGCCTTATAATACACAAGCATTACTATGATCAAGAAAATATTTAGGATACCAAGAACTATCGGGTAAAAGATAGTCTGACTGAGATTCACGAATCCCTGAGTGAAGACTTTACATGATGTAACCTAATACAGTTTCATAAAGAAACATAGGTCTTTAGAGGATGACTCTAGCCTCAACTGGGACACATAATACTGGTATTAAGATTCTAGGTTGCAAGAGTCCTTTATTTATAATGATGAATCATGCTAGATTGCTTAAAGTTCAAGCAATTTTTTTCTTGGGGACAAAGCAAGTTCGTGAACTAGCTTTCATGTTTACGAATTCACTTGATCCTAAGCAATTGTTTTCTTGAGGACAAAGCAAGTTTGTGAACTAGTTTTCATGTTTACGAATTGCTTGATCCTAAGAAAACTTAACTTCTCAATATAGGTTGATTCCAAAGAATGGAAACTATGTAAGCATGTGAGAAGTTTACCTTGAGTTACAAAGAAGAATGTGCACCCGTATATTTTTTGATTAAAGACTTGTACACAAAAGTTAGCTCACAATGGACCAAGTAAGGTCGTGAACCATCAAGCAATATTTGAGTTCAGTAACACTCAAAAACATGTCAGTCCCAAATTAAAAAACCAGTTTGCATACATGTAATATTTAAAGTACAAAAACCATCTTGAAAGTGTATAGTTCGCAAAATGTTAAAACAGTTTGTGCACATGAACAAATTCAAAGTTTCCAGAAACCACCTTGAAAGTATGTCATGAACATGAACAAATTCAAAAATGTTTAGGAACATATCCAAAAGTGTATCATTCGTAAACCGATAAATAAGTTTGTGGAAAAAAAAACAAGTATGAAAATTGCTCAGGAACAAACCCACAAGTGTAACGTTCGCGAATTGATAAATCAGTTTGTGAACAATGGACAAATTAATATGAAAGTGTCTAGGAACATCAAGTTTTTTACCAGTTCGCGAACGAAAAATCAGTTTGTGAACTGAAAGTCAGTTGTGAACTTTGTCATACTTGATGCTTTTAGATTTATATTTTTGCAGACAAAATTTGTGAACAATAAATTGTTCTCAACCTCAAAAGTGATAAACCTATGAACATCCATTGTTTGAATTCATGTTTCAAAATTTCTCAAGTACAAGCTTGAACTCAAAACTTTTTCTTTGTAATTTATCAATTATATTAAAGCCATACGATATTTTCTCGGTAGATAAAATGATAGAATAATAGAAATAATGAGCAAATAGGATAGTCAGTCTTGACATACCTTTGTTGATGAATTCCTCGCGTACGTCCTCATTGTTCTTCAATCTTCGAAGTTTATTTGGTGAATTCTGATACTCAACTATCATGCTCTAATCCTAGTTCGAGACTAATTTTAGTATACTATAAATCAAAATATAGTTTTGTACATCTAACATTGATAAAAAACTTGACATACCAAAACTTGTGAGTTTGACCTAACAATATTCTACAAGAAATCACGTAGCTTTTTTTTTCTTAATTAGGGACCCGTTGATTTGATAATTGTTTTTTTGAAATGAAACTTATTTCCCAACTATTTCAGCACCTCCTTTATTCATTTGCAATTTACAAATATTTCTTTTGCTAGGGACTCAAATTAGGCATAAGTATTCCTGATTCTTTAATGAATATATATTTTCAACTATACATGTGAAATTCCGGACACAACCTTCCTTGTGAATATCATCTTAGTAGGATCATTAATGGGCCCATGTTTTTTATAAGAATCAACCTTCATAGTTTCCCTTCTTTATTCATTCTTCGGTAGTAGAGAAGATATATTCACCGGAATGTCGTCCTAAAATCACATCATCTCATTTGTTTCCTTGCGGCTTTTAAACGTGAACAACCATAATGGGCTCTAACCCGTTATATATGAATTATCCGTCGAATGCCTGATGGCCGTATTTGTTTATCGGTATCTTAGGATATATAATTTTTCTCCATTTTACGAGTGAAATTTCACATTTTAGTTCAATCAAGCTTTATTTCTTAAAAAATATAAAACTAAACAGAACCATCAAATTCATATAAAATAAAGAACTAAAAAAATACAAATTAAGATGTAAAAATGACGTGCTTACACATTCATCAGTCGCATATTCTATCAAATATTGATGACACGCCGCATGGATATATCTCCTCCGAATAAAGGAGTCGAATATGGTGACCCTTTTTCACCGTATATCTTTATTATTGTTGCGTAAATCTTCTCCACCTGGAAAATTTGGAGAACTCAAACTGCATACAAGGACTGTATTTCACGCGAAGACCCTTCAACCCTCCATCTCATGTACGTTGATGATCTTCTAATCAGGTCTAAAACATCAAGTGACAACAACAACCACCTTAAGCAGTTCCTTCACTCTTATTCTACATTGATAGATCATGTCATCAACAAAACAAAATCCATTATTGTTCATCATTCAAATCTAGCCCATAATATCAGTGATTACAAAAACTATTCGACATGCCGACCATTGCCAACCCACTGATCTATCTTGGTATCATTTTAATTTGGGGAATCATCGGTGAATATGTTTGCACACCTACTTCAGCGTCTTGTGCAGGATACCAAAGGTTTGATGGATAAATATCTAACACCGGCAGGAGGTTAGTACTAATAAATTTTACTCCCACTCCTATGGATGGCCACTTGATACAGACATAACTTTTACCTATCCATGTACACAACAAGATAGACCAGATTACCATGGATTTCTTTTGGGGGTTGATAGCTCAGTCAGGAAACTCCATCCATTGGGTTGGATGACCAACCAGATTTTATTTGATCAAGCCTATGCAGAAAGAAATATGTAAAAAAGAAACCCATCCTTTCAGACACTATGTGTCCCAACCTTGTCTAGCCTACAATGATAGCTTCAATCATTCCAACCATCAAACAACATATCTTCCACAAAATTCGGAATAAGAGGACAACACCTATCGAGGAAAATTGGATTTCTCAATTTCTAACCCCAGACACAAACCAGCGCCATCCTTACCAGACAGTGGATGAGCTTATTGATCTAGTTACCCGCACATGGATATAGAACAATTTGACCCACTTTCCTCCTTTAGCAGAAGCCAGAATTATGAACATCGACATACCTCGAGATGATCCACCAGATGAATTCATTTAAGCAAACAACAAATCCAGAAAATACACTACCAGTTCAGGATATTAATGCCTAACGCGAAACGTTATCCAAATACAACCAAATACCCTACCACCTACCAATGTTCTTCGGATATTGCCATGTCCCCCCAAAATGCAGTTTTTTCGTTGTGGAAAATGAAGGCTTACCCACCTTCACTATCCTATACCGAATTCGTCTGTACGAAATCAACCTTGATCTCCCCAAATTGCAACGCAGCTTCAGAAACTGTAACACACATTCTGCTACGATGCTAATATTCATGGCAACTTGGTATCTCCTCCTTGCAGAATTATCAACTGACCCAAATCTTTCCCACTTCAGAATCCCTCCACGTACTTAACCATTCACCACAATCCACCAACTCCTACAAACACAATCCAGTACTCAAATTACCGCATTGATTTGCTTCCTCCTTTGGTTATTGTGGCTCGCTAGATATGCGCTTATCTACGGAAGAAAACCGCAACAAGTGATAAAAATTGTGCAGATTTCAGTACAGTTAGAACAAGAATTTACCTAGGGTAACGAGGTGCTACCCTCGTACCTCCTAGAAATTCCACCGGTCCCAAACACACACCTTAATCGACACATTGCAACAGTAAATTTCAACGATGGGTGGTCTCGAACCCGGGATAAGTTAGAATTAACACAGATATAACGCTACAGGATATCCGAGATCTGCAGAAGGTGAAATTCTCGTATGTAGGGATTCCATAACTACGACACAACCTTTAGAAATCACTATTGTTCTGATGGCGGAGGCATATTTCATGCTCATGGTAACCAGAGCAGCGAGAGACCATTAAATTGTTTTTAAAAAAAAATACAAATTGTAACAGGTGACTTCAAATAAATAAATGCTTCAGAACACTTGTCAGTATTTTTCAGGAATACCCCTAGCTAGTGAAATTAACTCTTGATCATTTAAAGAAAGAAAAAAAACTTATCTTTATTGAAGAGAGTCATCGTAAAGGTACATTACATTAGAGACAGATGCGCGAACAAATGTGTAACTTTTCTTTTCTTTTTTGATCGGGAACTGATGTGTGACTATGTTAGCTAAGAGTAGAAGAGCAGGAGGATGTTATTTCTAGAGAGAGACCAAACCCATGATCAGTAGTACCACTGGTTAGATTAGTGTAGTAATCATCATCCTTGAGTTTTAATGGTTTTGAAGCATGTCTAAATAATGAAAGAGACAATGAGCTATCGACAACTTCATTTTGATAATCTGCAGCCGCAGCAGCATATGATTTTAGTGGTTGTTTTGAGTAATGCAAGCTTGGAACCATGCGCTCATTTGCAGTATATTCATTTGGGAGTTCTTTATTCATCTCTATTTCTTTATGCATTTCATAGCCACTCTCCTGCAATTGCAAGTAATATGTAAGTAAATCAATTTCATATCATCTCTAAATGTGTCTATAAAACAAAAGGCTAAATATCTTATTAAAATCCTTTTTGAGAATTATACAAAAGCCAAATATATACGCAGGTATTGGGCGCTTAATTAAGGGTATTTTGGAAAACCGTGATGGAAAGGAATTTTACTATGCACTCGATCCTCTCGCTAATTCTCCGCAACTCTTTACTTGGAATCAAACGCATAAAGAACGTGTAGTAAAGTTCAGTTAATACATCTGCTTAAAGAGTTAAATCATCATGCTTCATTACATTAATTTTTGAATGTTCATCCATCTCTCTCGTTGTCTGATTTTAGATTTTGCTTTCGACAGGTCTTCTGTAGTTAAATTTGTTATACAGGACAGCTTTATAAATGGCAGCCTAAAGAATTGCACGCAGTCAGACATAAACACAAAAATAACTATTCTTTCGCCTTTCACCAAAGAATACCCTGTGGTTGTCGTATATAAGTGGCATATGGCTATTTATTCTAGTGTTTCTCTTTCGCAAGAGGAATCCATCTTACACGAAAAAAAAAGAAAATAAAGAAAAACAAGTCTGTTATACAGACTTCTTGGAACCCATGTATCATGTATTCTGTCTTCGTCATTCCGAAAATTCCTTATTAAAATCCCAAGTTGTATAAAAAGAACAACTTTATCGGTTGATCGACCTAAATCCAATAGAGCGTTTTAGGTACTTCTAGTAAAAACTTTTGTGAAATGTTATATTTGCATGGCAAGGAATTTTAAATCCATGCGGGATCTTTTTTACCCTTTTATGGCTCTCATTTTGAAATTAATTCAGATTTCAAACCTTAACTTAATTTCAGTACATTTCATCTCTCTTCTTGGTGACAGCTGACAGCTGACAGATGTTGGTCTAAAATGTACGTATGGTGTAAGAAAATGCTACATTGGGGTACAAATATAGTACGCATACCTAGGCCCAACAAATACGACTTGGCCCATTTGGTGTGGGATAAGATAAGGATGGGACTAGGACTACTAGGCAGCTAGAAAACGAGAGAGAGAGATGTGTGTTACTTGGGAGGAGCAGCTTTTAAGAAGACCAGTGCAGACGATGTAGGATTTTGGTTCCTTATCTGGCATTCTGAAGTCACTACAATACTTCCATCATTTCCGTGGTTGTTGTTTGATGCATAACTCTGGTCATCCTTATGATGATGAGGGTATTCAATTATGTCTTTCTGTTTGCCTGTCCATCCTACCTTATTTTTCTCTTCGTAATTCCTGTTCAAAGTAATGTGCATGTAAAGTAGATCAAAATATTGAGTAAATCAAAAAGTAATCCAAAATATAATTTGTAGCTTTCATTAGGACCGTAAAACAAACTGCAGCACATCCTAATGCATGGTGAGGCTATACGCGTTTAGAATTTCAACATTCCTCTGGCTGGCTTGCAGTTTGCCACCCGGTACGAAATGAAATCCAAATATGACGGGGTTGAAAATTAACATTTTTACAAACCCTCGAGGATGTCGACGATGCTGCTGACGGTTCTGATTAGTGGGTTCCTCTATCTTCTGAATTACTTTGTCATTCTTTTTGGCCGCTCTAGCTGCCTCTGAATTTATGCATGAGGCGCCCCATAGGATAATTGAAAAAGATTAAGAAAATTATTAAAATGGAACTGATATCAGCCGTTAATTTTTCCTTAGCCTACAAAGGGTGCGTGAGTAATGCTAATGGGCGAAATTTTGATGATCAAGCAGTAAAAAGAATGAATGTTCTCTTTACATGTACCAATACTTAGCGCATGTATTAGGCATGACTCATGCATGTCATTGTTATCAAGCAAATTAAAGTGCTAGTTAATTTAGCTACGGCTTCATTTTAAGATACCTTGTATCATCTGCTCCTGTTTCATGCTCCTGTACATCTGTTACTCATCAACACCATATATCACACTCATTAAAACCCTAACGTTTTAACTTGTTATTTAGATCGCTAGATCGTGAACAATCTTAATGGTTGCATATATCATATTCATATTAACCAAAATAGATCCAGCAAATCGCGAGAAATGCAATCAAGCTGGCTCGGTACCGACCACAACATATACCTGAAGATGACTCTTAACACGTGATATCGTGAGTCCCTTTACATCCATAGTTTCTAAAACCAACTTTGGTGTAGCCTCTGTCAGCCCATAGACCAAAAGAACAATTAGAGAGGAACCAAAACAGCTAACAATTAATTGAAAGATTCATTAAAGCGAGATTTTCTTCCAAGGTATAGCAAGTCTTATCTTAATATAAGCCTTCCAAGCTTTT
>JAJJMC010025232.1:3939509-3988644 GCA_023531435.1 Papaver californicum | reverse complement strand
TAAGATGAAATTTAAAAAGACTATGAAACCTTTTTCGGTTTCATAGTTTTTTTTTCATCTGTAGTAAGATGAAAACAAAAATAAATGATGAAACTTTTTTCGGTTTCATTGTTTTTTTCACCTGTAATAAGCTGAAACAGAAAATATTGATTAACATATCTCATAAATCATACTGTAATAAGATGAAACAAATCATTCAAAAATATTTTCATCCTTAAGAGTATTGATTGATCAAAAGACTGATTAATATTGAATAAGATTTTTTTTACGGAGAACCATTTGTACTGTATCATAAACTAATTGATTAACATTGTTGCAACCTAAGTTTCAACCTCTCTTTCATGAACAGACAACCACCATGAGGTTTGACCATCAGTCTTCTTTTCTCTTCCACTTTAAGTTGCAAATTTGTCAAGGAGTATTAGTCTTCAACTTTGTCAAGGAGTATCTTGCATGCCAACTTTGGCCTCATATTTTGCACCTTTTGTTTTATGTGCTCTTCGGATGAAAAATTTCCTTTCAAAAGGCTCTTCATTTAATAGCAAACATGAAGTCCGCAATCATTCCTGAAATTTTAACAAAACAATATCTTTCAATTAAAAAATAAAAAAAAGGATTAAAATGAATATATCACAATTTCTTTTAAAAGTACTTACACATCTTGTTGACAGCAGAAAGGGGTGTTCAAAATAAATTCTTTTGTTTGACTTGATGGGTCCAGGCAGAGCTTTGATACATTTTTTCTGAGTGCTGACACCATTCTTTCCTTCATGCTTTCAGCACTTTTTTGCATTCATCTTCAGTGGAGGCCATTGAGTTGTAATGAGAGAATTCTCCAGTCTCATTATCAAAGACTAACAATGTCTAGTGATATGTCTTTTCACTTAGTTTTGTTATGATTGGAACGAAGACATATTCTGGAGTGTAGTCCATTTTATCAATGAAAGCTTCGATCGCAGTGTGGCAACTTTTACCGATTGAGTGCAATGTCTGAAATTCAATAAAAAATAAAAATGAGTGCATTGTTGAAAATCAGTGAAACCTTTTTTTTACAGAAAAATGTAATTGAAACAGATGAAACCTTATTTTGATGAAACCAAAATTGGTTTCATTGTTTTCAGAAAGACACTTGTATAAGATAAGTTAGATGAAACTTACATAGACATATGTGCTCAAGAAAACAGCCCTTTTGTACTTAGGAGTGCCATCTGATTTCTTGATGTTCTTTGCTATGTTTTTTTGCAATTTGAGCATGTAGAACTCAATCATATCTCCTTCTATGTCACCTTTTCTTATCAAGGCGTTCATATTTTTTCCTGTAATGTACAGGCCCATATCGTCCTTCTCCCAAGCCATGTCACTGTTGTTATATTGTTGATAAACAAATTTAATATTTAAGAAGAATAAAAGAAACTAAAACACTTAAATTATTTAACAAAAAAACTTAATGGTATGAATGCCACTTACCTTTCATTGTGCATTTTAAAATATCTGCACACAATCTGTTTTTCATTTGAATCCAGCAGTTGCATAATTTTTAAGTTTTCCACTGCTTTTAACTTGTCTTCCCTTTTCTCTTTTTGTTTTTTCTCCAACTTTTTCTTTTGATTTCTGCTCACACACCGAGTCTTTTTTCTTTTCTTATTCTTAGCATCTCCAGGTGTATAATCCTGCATCTTGACAGGTGCTTGCATTGTCCTTTTGTTTTCTCTCATCATTGAGATTATGTTACTCAATTTTTTGTCGGGACTGATGTCTTCACCATCTTCTTTCTCACTGTCAGTTTCCGTCAATCCCAACTTGAAATGAGGCACATCATCTTCTAAATCAATTACATCATTTGCTATGTTTATAACAGAGTAGTAGCACATGCCTTTACTACTTGGATTTGATGTAGAAGTCTTGGTTGCATACTCGTCTTCTATTTGCTGAAGAATAGTTTCATCAATTGAACCTTGGCTTTGAGTTGGCACTTCAATCTGTGTCTCTGGCTTTGATGAAGAACTTTTCTTCGCTTCCAGTTCTACTCTCTCATCGACTCTAATATCTTCTATAGTGTCTGGAGTCAATTCAGAAATTTCTACTATTGCACTCCTCAAGTTACTTTTCGTCAAAGAAGATTCAATTTGTTCAACCACTTTTATATCTTCAATTGTGTTCGGAGTTAACTCTGAAACTTCTTCCATTATACTTTCCTTGGCTTGCTTCGCTTTGATTTCAGATTCTACCTTCTCAGCCACCTCCAAATCTTCAATTGTGTTCGGAGTTAACTCCGAAATCTCTTCAGTCTGAACTTCATGAGCTGAAACCTTTTCAGGTTCCACTAGGTCATGTTGCTCCTGAACATCTTCATGAGCTGAAACCTTTTCAGGTTCCACTGCATCATGTTGGATATGAGCTTCTTCATTAGCTGCAACCTTTTCAGGTTCCACTGCGTCATTCTGCTCCTGGACTTCTTCATGAGCTGAAACCTCTTCAGGTTCCACTGCGTCATGTTGATCATGAACTTCTTCATGATTTGAAACCTTCATGAACTGAAACCTTTCTTCGTTGAATAGACAACCACTGCATCTACAAACCTTTTTAGGTTCCACTGCATCATGTTGGATCTGAGCTTCTTCATTAGCTGAAACCTTTTTCAGGTTCCACTGCATCATTCTGCTCCTGGACTTCAACATGAGCTGAAACCTCTTCAGGTTCCACTGCATCATGTTGATCCTGAACTTCTTCATGAGCTGAAACCTTTTCAGGTTCCACTGCATCATGTTGTTCTGTTTCTTCAAATATATTCATTACCTGCAATATTTATTGATTTCAGAAAACAAAGTATAGTAAATAAAATCAAATCAAAACAAAACAAAGTATAGTAAATTATCACCTCATCATTGTCAGACTTTTGTTCTCTATCTTCTTCAACCTCAACATTCACATCATCTTGTTCTACCATTGCATCCACAATTTTTATAGTATTGGTTATCAATTCCTCCATATCTTGTTCAGTGTATGAAACTGTTTTTGCTTCATCTCGCTTAAGTTTCTTTCCCACGTAAGTCTTCCTCACTGGTTCTAGTTCTAACTTATCTTCAGCATCATATTTTGCGAGAATTGATTGATCTTCTTCCGAAAGCCCATTGTTACCGACGCTTGTAAGCTTTTCAATCAAAATTCTTGCCCACTTATATTTTTCCTTGTATGTGGTATCTTCATTTCCAGTTTCAACACTCACTTCATTTCTTTCACCAACCAACTCTTCATTTTTTCAGAACCAATATCTTCATTTCTTTCAACAACCATCTCATTATCCTCTTCATTTCTTTCACCACCAACATCTGCATTTTCCTCTTCATTTCCTTCACCATCTATGTACTCTTCAAAGTGAATTTCCTCTTCCACTATACGCTGGACCAAGCGTATTTCTTGTTCATTATATTCTAACATGAAGGATCCCTGACGGTAACCCACATTCATCTATGGAATACAAGTAAAGTTATGATTAATAAGTTGGTACTAAATAAACTATGAAACCTTTTTTGGTTCCATAGTTTTGCTTTTTCATCTTGAATAAGGTGCAGACATTAAAAATTATAAACAAACAAGAACTGTTGTTGCTTTTACCTTGGAGAAAATTTATGGTTTGTTGGAGAGATCATCAAAATTATTCACCACTTGCTTGCTTATTTCATCAAGGTTCCATCTAGCGAACCTTGCGTACCTTTCGCTCTCATCTTCTCTCAAAGTGATGTTTGTCATCTCAGCAAACCAATACTGTAAAAAATCAATAAACAATTCAACATTTAAATTAGTAATCAAACTTGGGAAAAATAAAAAAACAAACATTTTATGAATCAAAAGAAACAAAAATTAACTTACCAGTGGGTAAATGACGCAACCGGATACATCATCAACTTCTTCAGCTTTAATTATAGACTCAATTAGATTTTCATGCAAAACATCAGGCCAACACACTTTATTCATCTCAAATACTTGGTACAAGTATTTTGATGTCAGATTCTGCCCACCTTTGTTTGGGACAAATATCGAAACCAAGAGATAGAGTATGAATATCTTGACGAAGTCTTCAGCTTTGGTTTCATCTGCTGATGTTTCCATCATAGCTATGACAATATCAGTTTTCCTCATCTTCTTAGCTCCTTTAAAATACTCAACTTGAAACATGTTCACCTTTTTCTTCAGCTCAACATCTTGGTGTATATCTACATTCTTCATCATTTGTAGACCAAGATGACAGCGAACTGTTCAGGTGTTGTCCATAGTATCATATTCCTTGCTCTCATCAATTTGAAACAATCTGGTTTATCACCCTTTACACTTCTATAAAATGACCCTAAGATCATCTGAACTGCTCTTGTTGTTTTCTTTAATTTTTCTGCTTGAAGGGTACCATCGAAGAACGGTTTGAAGAAACGCCAGAATGGACTTGCAACAAGTGCCTTCATGTGTTTTTCTTTAGTGTGTATCAATGCTTTTATTTTTGGTGCCTCTGCACACAAATGTTGTAATGAGCATCTGTATGGATCTCGAATATTTTTTTTCCCTGTTACAGAATAAGTAAACCATTAGCACAAACAGAACAGAATAGGATGAAACCTTTTTGGGTTCCATCAAAACATTCATTAAGTAAAAAAACACCAACATTTTTTAGTCACAACCATACATAGAATAGGATGAAACATTTTTGGGTTCCATCAAAACATGCATTAAGTAAAAAAACACCAACATTGTTGGTCACAAACATACACAGAATAGGATGAAACCTTTTTGGGTTCCATCAAAACATGCATTTTCTAAAAAACACCAACATTGTTGGTCACAAACATACACAGATTAGGATGAAACCTTTTTGGGTTCCATCATAATACCAATTAAGTAAAATACCTCTATCATTGTTGCTCACAAACATACACAGATTAGGATGAAACCTTTTGGGTTCCATCATAATACCAATTAAGTAAAAAACCACCAACATTGTTGGTCACAAACATACACAGATTAGGATGAAACCTTTTTGGGTTCCATCATAATACCAATTAAGTAAAAAACCACCAACATTTGTTGGTCACAAACATACACAGATTAGGATGAAACCTTTTTGGGTTCCATCATAATACCAATTAAGTAAAAAACCTCCAACATTGTTGGTCACAACCACATACAGAATAGGATGAAACCTATTTCGGTTCCAACACAATAATTTAGGTTAAAACAGATGAAATCTAAATGTTGAAACAGATGAAAATCAATGAAACCTAGTTAAAATGTAACTGAAACCTAACTATGAAACCTGTAATTTTGAAAGAGATGAAACCTTATTAACCAAATACATCGACGAAACCAAAATTAGGAAACTAAAAATCATAAACACGCAGAATATGATGAAACCTTATTTACCAAATGCATTTTGATTTTCAACCATAAACAATCACAGAATATGATGAAATAAACTTTAATTTACCTTTCGTAGATTCTTGTTTCTTAACTGGTGTATTTAGTTTTTTCTTCATCTTGTTGTCTTGTTTCTTCACCATGTTTAATGATCTTCAGTGATTTTTCTTAGGTTTAAACTGTGACAGAATTTAATAGAAACTTCAGGTAGATTATGATGAGTTAAAAGTAGAAGACTCAATTCTATTGTTGATGATCAACAATCGTTTTATAATCAGAAATTTAGGTTGATTACGACTCAAGTTCTACTGTTGATGATGATTTAAGTGATGACTTTTGTTTCAGGGAGATTAATGTGATGATTTTTGATGACGATGATGTTGGTTCAGGGTTTTTTCTCTGATGATGTTGCTTCAGGTGTTCAGGTGAGAATTTTGTTTTTGGTAGAGGATAGAAGTTAAGAGGGAAAAAATGACGTTAATGGCGTTAAATGAAGGTGGTCGTACGTAGTGGGCGTGATGGGCGTGAATAGGTTCTGAAGTTGGGCTGAATAATAAGCAAGGGTAATATGGACAGTTGGTTTATAATGGGTTTTTTGTGTCAAATTTGTTTTGTTGGGTTTTATTTAGTTGGATAGTGACTTTGGGCTTCAACCCATGGCCAAATTTAGAATTCGTAACTATTACAGTTACTAATAGACACGTGGTTTATAGTTTCTTCGACATGCGACTTTCCTGTATACGACGACACGTCCAGCTTACAAGAAAAACCGTCATCATCGTCGGTTTCTTCATTCTACTTCTGATTAGCTCAGGAATTCAATGAGCTGTGACGTGAGTACTGAATGTTTTCTTCTGCTTACTGTCAAAGTTAGGTGAAACAGATTTTCGCATATATGTCGGTATTTGCCTATTCTCTGCTTCCAAATGTAGAATTCAGTTTCGGAAGAGTTCACTTCTGCAGAAAAGAATTCCTGTATTGGTAGCTAATGGGTATTACTCATTTTATGGTTCAGGTTACGAAACAGGATGAGAAATAGTCATTTCAAAAGAGTGAGTTTCTGGAACTTGGAGAAGAAACAGAGTATATGAGATTTTCATCTAGTGCATATTTAGAGAGAAATTTTTAATTTGAATAAATTCTGAAAAAGAAAACTAAAAGGTTGAATTTTTCCTCATTTAAATTAGACTTCTATTTCGTTCAGATTGTGATTACAACACCATGGATAAATTGCCTATGATGTGAAGGAATAAAGAAAATGAAGAAACAGAGTGATGCAAACAGGGAGAAAAAAATGAACCTAATACATGCTTGAGTTAAGCAATATCACCAGCTGAGCAGCAATAGGTAGTCTCCGTTCTATAAAGAACATTTCTCTTGATACAGATCTTAGGAAGCGTCACCCGACGGAATCAATTCTTCTAAATGGAATCAAAGAGGCCTGGTTTTACGACCTGATGCACGACCACAGAGAAGAGCGTTCTTTGGAATGGGGTATTCATCTCTCCATGATCTTGCTGGGGAGAAAACACGAAGATAGAACTGCTGACCCAAGTATTGCCGAGCCCAGTTCTCAGACCTTATGTTCCACATTCCAACATTATCCAGACCCATGTAAAGTGCAGTCCATGACTTGGGATATACCTACAACAAGTTTACACCCAAACACCATAAGAAAAAAGAACCAATAGCATGCCACTTTGCTGCATATAATTTGAGTGGGAACTCTTCTATCTACCTGAACAGTGCAACGGGAAGCCGTGTCCCTCAAGTTGTAATTCAATCGACTTGCAGGAGTCCATTGCCCGCCGTCCATTCTGTTCATATTCATTCCACAAAACTTTAACAGTTCAGAAATCAAAAGGGATTAAAAATAAGATCGAAATTTCAAAAACAATCACCAACCAATGTAATCTTACCCGACAACGAAGAAATTATGGCCATCAACATGCCACGACTGGACAGTGTCTTCTGGGTTCTCAAATATAATCTCTACAAAAGCCCGAAAATCAGCACCCATTACTGAAGTTTGGAGGTAACCACCACCACCAGTGGGATTGTCAGAAATGCTTCCAGGATTGACACCTCCAAGATTAAAGTAATCAGCGAGTTTCAATGGCGTGTCCCCAGGGATAAAGGATACACTATTCACAGCAAACCTCTGCTTGCCATTGATTACTGGAGCAGAGTTTGCAAGCCTAATTGTGCGAGTGGTGTTGATCAATCCATAATGGTAAGAGCCTTGTGGATTTGGTCTGGCTGCACTAGCTGTTAGATTCCACCTGGTTTTAGATGGTACATAAAACAGTGACTCGTTAGAGATGTTGATATGAAAAACAGTAACTCGCTTTGCATCAAATTCAGAGTCAACGCACAGAGAACATAACGGCTTGGCGTTACATAACAGAGATTTGGTGAAGGTGATATTACCTGATAGATCTGGCCTGGTTGAGAGACCAATCAATTTGAATGGTTGGACCACCTGGAGGAGTACCAGATAGTTTTCCACCTGAATTACTGTAATGTAGAGTGGACGTAGCCATAAGTACTGGAGTGGTGAATCGTGATGAGGCTACGATGTAGTAATCATTTGGTGGCTGATCCATGGTTACCAAGACGGAATAGGACTGACCCAAATGGACATCTAGGGAAGAGTAAGTGTTCTGAAGTGTGTGGGAACCTTCGATTTCAACCAATTTCATCTTATGTCCTTGGATTCTAAAATTAATCGATGATGCCAACCCCACATTTGATATTCTGAACCTATATGTCTTACCTGCCAACAAATTCCCCAAATGATGAGAAAATATACAAATTTATATATAAGTAAACAAATGGCAAAATTAATCAAAACTGTAACTGAAAGCAGGTGGGATGGGCGTCAACCCACATCACTCACTAGTTTCAGGTTTTGTTAGACTTGTATTGCAGTATGACAAAGCTTCTATTTTCTAAGATAAAATGACATGCGCCCTGGATTGACCATCAATTTCCCATAAACCGAGTGTGCACATGGTATTGCCATTCTTTATCTAGTCATCGTATTTATGTCCTAAATATAATTCAATAATTTTACCTTGTTCAACAGTGAAAGTATGTCCATTTGATCCACGACCATTGATGAGAATTCCATCAGGAAAAGGAAGATTACTTCCACCATCTAAAGTTGCTTTCAGGTCCTGAAATTTATGCACACAAAAAACGGTAATAAATGAGAAAAAAACTAGTTTTCTAGATATAATAAATGAGATTGAAATAGTGAATTGAATGTAAACTGGGTTTAACTTACAGTGTGGTTTGATTTGTACCAATCACCGGCTAGAATAAAGAAATCACCAGCTGGAGGTGGATAAGGAACTGGAATTCTTGGTCTACTTGCAATAGTGATACCACCAAATCCACCAGCAGCTTTATGGAAATCAGTTGATGGGAAATAAAAGAAACTACCAATTTGATCCTTGACTTGAAGAATGTATGTGAAATTCTGACCAGGGGGAATTGGACAATTTGTTCCTGGCATGCCATCTTGCCATGAATTCCTTCTATGTTGTAATCCATTCCTAATAACAAATAAAAAACCACACATAATCATCAATCCCCAAACTTTTTACGATACATACTAACAAATTGAAATTTAATTGAGTTTAGAGAAATCTTAGGGTTTTCGACTTTTAGTCCATCCGGTGTCCACCAGAAAAAGAGAAGAAAAAAATAAAAAAAAAATGAAACAAAAAACATGATGTGTACAAAGTAGGATCACAGAGAATATGAAAAGTCAATATACCCTGACTTACTAGTTAGTAAGGAAATTTTCTTACATGTAGGAGAAGATCTTGATCCAGTACTTAGACTTTTTGGTTTCATCTTTAATTTTTTTGGTTTTCAGATTCTGGAGGAGCAACTGCATCTTTGATCTTAACAGGTTCTTTTGATTAAAATTGTGATTTACTTTTGCTCTTCATCTCTTTTTTGTTTACTTAATTTAGCACCATGTTTAAGCACTTTTAAAAACCATTCTTTCACAGCAAATTTACTTTTTTTCATTCTTTTTTCACTTAACTTTCTATTGTTTTTTAATCAGTCACTCTGTGACTACGCAACATTAAGTTTTCTTTTGCAGATCCTCTTGATTGATAAATGGAAGGCCTTTAGTATATGACTTTTATAATAAGTATAATCCTTGCGCTGACAGTTTTGTCACAACCATCGACAGTGTTGTCATTTTCAGTAGTTTTGCAATCCATCAAACCTGTGATAGACTCAAACAGTATGATACCTTATTATTCTCTTGAAAATGTTTATGTTTCATCTGGTGATGTCTTCATCGATCATCAGTTTGGTTCTCCTTCTAGAATTCATGATCTACAATACAGAAATTTGAAATTTCAAAAAATGAAACTCCCCCTTTCAAGTTCCTAATTTCAGCCATCTTAAATTATCTCAGTTGACTCATAACAAATTCAATACCAGCTATATCTCCTTCATTTATTTAAATATTCGGTTCCCTCTCTTTATGGTAAATAATATATCATGTGTAACTAATTTTAGTTACTTCAGTAATTATATTTTACCATTTAAAGATTCAGTCCAAGATTCACACCCAAACAAATATACTAAAAACTACAGTAAGACAAAGGTGAAAGCTCATATGGCCATGAGTACCAATAACCAAATCAATGGCATCACTAAACAAATGATGCAAGCGAATATAAGAGAGGTGGTTGCTAGGCAAATCAGGAAGACTATCAGCTCCACTAGAGCCATTTCTGAATCTATATAAGAATGGTCCAACAGCTTTATAGGAAAATTATTCACTAGAGATGAAGTTGATTCTGGAGAAGTTAAGAAAGAAATGAATATTCTTTGGAAAAAATACAAAATCAAGGAAATAAGGATCGTGGGAAAACATATCTATATTATCAAGCTTAATACTTCAAAAGACAGAGATGAGATCCTTAAGAAATCCCCATGGAACTTTCAAAAATGTCATCAGAACCTCAAAAAGTACTCTGCCAATATTCCTATCGAAGATCGGTCTTCCACACATCAAGAGTGGAATGTTCAGTTCAAGAATCTCCTTGTTGAGCATCATTCAGAAGTTGTTATTAATGAAGCTCTAGAAGAGTTGGGCATAAAAATATCAATTGATCCTAAAAATTGTAGGCCAAGGATTGGGAACATGATCACTGCTAGAGTAGGAATAGATCTCTCCAAACCTTTGCATAGAGAAGGGTGGTGGAATACGGTTGTAGGGAAGGTATTGTTGGTTCGTTATCATTTGGAAAAACAACCGCACAATTTGTGTGACAGATGCCTCATTATTGATCACAATGAATTTGAATGTGATTCCTCTGCTAATGATATTATCATAAGAGGTTATAATAATAAGGAGTATTTGGTTTACTGCTAGGAGTTAGCTGGAGTTTATGGAGTTGAAGCAACAGAAGATAACGATAAAATGATTCACCAAATCTGTGAAGCTAGCAAAAGTCAGAATGAAAACATGACTAAAACTGAAGAAGTTAGGAGTAACAAAAGATTCAGGAACACTAATTCTGAATCTCAAATAGAAACCACTAATACTCAAAGTCTTGTACCTGTTCATTATGAATTGCACAAAGAGATTCTTAAGAATAACAAGGTAGCCAACTACTTGAAGGCCAACATGGATGAGTTAGGCTTAGATATGGTTGGAGAAGGAGCTACTAGTGCAAAGGGGTACTTCCGTGAAAATCAAGAGGATGCTGCACTTGAGGTATTATTTTTTCTACCAAAAATTTCCATAATTTTCTTTAAATTCACTACTTTTTTCTTCTCAGTAAACATAAATTGCATTGGTTCTCTTAGTACTTTGCATACTAATACTTGTTACAGCCATAACTTTAGCTTAAAGTTTTTGAAATCCATAATGAAGGTTTTATCCTAGAATGTCCAATGTTTTAAATCTAATGAAACTAGGAATCATCTTAGAGACCTTATTAGGACTCAAAACCATGATTTAATCTTCCTTTGTGAAACAAAGTTGCATAGTTCTAGAATAAAACCTCTTTTGTCTTGTTTACAATATCCCAACAGTTTAATTATTGACTCTATTGGACTCTCTGGTGGTCTTGTTGTACTGTGGAAAGATGGTTTTTCTTGTGAGATTGTTAATTGTGAAAACAATATGATACACTGTATTATACAAGTTGATCAAAGCAAACCTGAATTGCTATTAACATGCATGTATGGGTTCTGCAATTATGAAAAGAAGAAAGTTCAATAGGATTTCATACAAGACTTGGGTTCTAATATTAATCAGACATGGATACTTCTTGGGGACCTGAATTTTCATTTGTTTGAAGATGGTCAGAATACTTCTTGTTCTTCAGATGGCAGAATAAATGGCATTCTTCAAGATATTGGGTTAGAAGACATTGGGTTCATTGGCAAGCAACATATTTGGACAAGCAAAAACAATGGTACTGGAGAAGCAACCTAGAATAGATTATGCTCTAGGCAACAACGAATGGAATAGAGTTTTTAACTTTTCTAAACTCCTTCATTTAAACCAAGTAGGAAGTGATCACTGCCCTATACTTCTTTTTGATGATTATACTCAGCCTAAGTTATGGAAACCTTTTAGATTCTTCTTTACATGGCTTAATGATAAATCTTGTGCTCTTTACATTGCTCAAGCATGGAACAAAACTGTAGATGGATCTCCAGGTTTCAAGTTGGCCAAAAAACTCCAATTCACCAGAATCACTCTGGCTAAATGGAACAAACTTCACTTTGGTGATATCAATCTTAGAATTGATAGTATTCAAAAGGATATTACTACTCTTCAAAATCAAGCACAATCTGAGTAGGTGGATAATAAACTGATTTATGCTACTAATGATCTAAAAAACTGGCATTAGATAAAGAATACCACAAGCAAAAATCTAGAGTAACTTTCATGAAAGACATGAACTATAATTCCAAGTTTTTTCATGTTGCAACAAACAGGAAGAAGGTAAGGAATAATATTGACAGTCTCAAGAATACAAACGGCGCATGGGTTTCAAATAGAGAGGATTTTGAATCAATTCTTACTGAGCATTTTCAAGGCATTAGTTCCACCACCAATCCTAGCATTGAAGATTCTTACTAAAGTACTATCCCATCCATTGTTACTGAAGAAGACAACAGAATACTTCTTTTGCCTCCAACTAATGAGGAAGTTCTTATGACCTTAAAGAGCATGAAGAATTAGTCAGCTCCTGGACCTGAGGGCTTTCCAGCTGAGTTTTATAAATCTCAGTGGAGTACAGTTGGACATGAAGTTTGTAACATGGTTAGGCAATTCTTCTCAAGTAAACATATTCTCAGGGAATTAAATAAAACCTATATAAGCTTTACACCCAAGAAGAAAAAACCATCAGCTCCTGTAGACTTCAGACCTATAGGTTTGTGCAATACTTCTTACAAGATTGTAACCAAGAATTTGGTGGCTAAGATGAAACCCATTATGGAGAAAATTATTTCACCGTTTCAGGTAGACTAATTCAAGACAACATTATCATTGCTCAAGAGTTGATTCATTCAATGAAGAAGAAAGACAAAGAAGATGGTTGGCTTGCTATCAAGTTGGATATGTCAAAGGCATTCTCCTCAAAGTTCTAAAGAGTTTTAGCATCTCAGATGATTGGTGTCAGCTAATACATCAATGTATTAGCACCACCACCTTGTCTGTCTTACTCAATGGCACACCTTGAAAAAATTTCAAGCCTACCAGAGGCATTAAGCAGGGAGATCTTCTGTCTCTATATCTCTTCATACTTGCCATGGAATTCTTATCTCGTAATTTATTTGAAGCTCACTTCAACAACAATATTAAAGGGATCTTTGTCACAAGAGATGCACCTCCTATGAATCATCTTCTATTTGCAGATGATTGTCTTGTATTCACACAAGCTAATCTCTTTAGTATCTATAATCTTATGGACTTACTAGACAAGTTTAGCTCATAATCTGGTCAGGTTATCAATTATGAAAAGTCAGCTGCCCACTTTAACAACAATCTGGATGAAGAATTGTGCAACGGTCGTACTAAGATTCTTGGGGTAAAAAGAATGGATAAGAAGGAGAAATATTTAGGCTCACCTTTACTTATTGACAGATCCAAGAATGAAGCTTTTGGGAGATAAAACAAGCTTTTGAAAGGAAATTAGCTTGTTGGCAAACTAAGTCTTTAAAACAGGCAGGCAGATCCACTTTAGTAAAGCATGTACTAAACACTGTTCCTCAATACCAGATGAGTACATTTAAAATACCAAAAGGTCTTCGTAAACAATTAAACATCATTCAAAGGCGTTTTTTATGGAGGCATACTTCTAACAAAGGTGTTAATCTTCTAATAGTTTGGCAGGATTTATATCACTCCAAAGCAAATGGAGGTTTAGCTTTTAGAGACCTGGAAACCTGAAACCATGCTTTATTAACTAAACTAGCATGGAGGCTATTCACTGAAGCAGACAACTTATGGGCTAGAATTCTAAGTCCTCAATATCTCAAAGGTTCTAATCTACTTCATGATACTTCTAACATAAAATCAGCTTCTTGGGGCAGGGCATTGAAGGGAAGAGATATCATTTAGCAGTACTTCAAAATCATTAATAATGAGAAGCAAACTCAAATTTGGGAAGACAGATGGGTGAGGAATATTCAGGAAAAGCTCAAGCCACAAAGAGATACTGACCTTCAATATCAGTTTGTCAGTAAGTTAATGGAGCCGGAAGACAACAGCTGGAGTATACCTTTGCTTGAACGCCTATTTGATCCGCATATTGCGCAGGAAATAAGGAAAACGCATGTTTCAGCTGAAGAAGATGATGAACTTGTTTGGATGCCAGCAAGAAATGGAAAATTCTCCATAAAGAGCACATACAATAAACTCATGGAAACTAAGGTGCAAATTAGTATTGCAGACAGTCAAGTACCTACAGAGGTATGGAAATAATTATGGAAGATCACTACACCATATCGAATCAAACTTTTCATTTGGAAGTGTCTTAAAGAAGTTGTACCTACCAGAACGCGTCTCTCAAGATTCAATGGTGATAGGGAAATCAAGTGTGGTCTCTGTAACAATGGAGAAGAAACTATTGAACATCTGATATTGGACTGCTCTCACTCTAAAGCAGTTTGGAGTTTATTGGGTGCAAGGATAGATGTTGTCAGCAGTAGACGCATATTAGTAAAGGAATGGGTTATTTCTTGGTTTACCAATGGTAAAAATAGCAGTTACACAGATAATCAAAGATGGATTACTACTCTCATGACTGGATGCTGAGTTATGTGGAAAGAAAGATGTGAACACACCTTTGAAGGAAAAACTTTTAACCTCCATTAATACTGTATCTAGAGTTAAATATCATTTGTTAAATTTTGAACGTACTTACTCATTGAACATTGCAGGAATAAGCAACAATGTAGTTGCAACAAGGAATGTTAGTTCAACTTAGGAACCACCACCAATAGATAACCTTAAATTAATATTGATTTTTATTTTGATTATGAAACTAACTGTATTGGCACCGGAATGGTGCTTCGAAATTGTGCAAGTGTTTGCAAAGGACTCAAAGGGAGCTATGCAATAGAATGTCTAGATCCAGAAGCAGCTGAATGTGCTGCAGTCATAGAGGCAATGTGTTAGGCTATTTATCTGAAACTTGACAACATTATTTTTAAGACAGATGCAAAAATAGACGTGAAGTCTATCATCTCAGATGCCATATTAGTTCTATGGGAAAACAAGTTCCTTATTAGAGAAATCAAACAACTTTTATTATATTTTAATTTTTGAAAGTTTTTATATGTTAGTATAACTCATAATAATAATAATGCTGATGGCACCTCTAAGTTTATTAGAAAAGAAAAGAAAGATATAGAGAGTTATTGTAACTTTAACCTGGATTACTTCTTTGATTGTAGAGGTATCAACTCAGTTAATTCTTAGTTAATGAAATTTTTATTCTAATTAAAAAAAACAGACTTTTAGTCCGTTCATTGTGAGGATGGGTATTTTTGATCCAAACTCCACCTTTAGATCAATGAATTGATGAACTCACCGAGTCAATGTGGTGGGACCGGTAAACATGTGATTCTGAGGTTTTGGTCATGACATCATAAACTCAGTACGGCAGTGCGCAGTGAATCATAAAAGTCAGATTTCATTAATATTTTGTGGTCAAAAAGACCCTTTACTTTAGCAGAATTAACAAGACTGCCACATGAGCACACTATTCAAACAGTACAGAATAAACGTCCAGCGATTGCCTAGTTTGATGCAGGTGGACATTGCAGAAGTCAACAAGATTCAGCCACTATTTAAGTGCGACTATTTTACTGCAACAGATTGAGTTATACCTAATCAACCTCCATCAAGAAACGTGGATGAGCGGATCTGGTGCATGTGTTTTGTATGATTTACCGAATAAATACTTTCCTATGCAGTTTATGACAAAAATATCCTTTATATTCTTTTAATTGACCACTTTATTTATGATTTTGAATGTAATATTAGTTTATAAATTTCTTCACAAACTAACAGATAATGCATTAAGATGGATCTGGCCTTTCCGTAATCCGTCATTGACGGATGTTTTGCTACATTCCATAATATAAAATTAAGATTGAAAAAAAAAAATCAGGAGTCAAATATATTATTTGATGAGTGAGGTTGTTTCTTACCAAGAGAGAAGGAAAGGTTCAGTTAAGTTGTTAAGGACATTGATAATCAAGTTATCATTAGTTACGGAGTCGATCTGAGGACCAGGAAACTGCCCGTTTATCAAGATCCCCTGCACCAATACCACACAATATCATCAAAACCTATAATCATTTCATAAATCAATTCCCATTTTGATTTTCTAAGGAATTTTGAAAGAAAAATAAACTGATAAAATTAATGGAATAATTACCTGTTGTTTAACGCCGAGAGGGTAAATATCACCATAAGTAACAACCCAGTCAAAGAATCTGTAAGGATCTTCGGCATTAATTGAAGATATAACACTCAAGAAAAAGAAAATGATAGAACAGAGTACTCTGTTATTATCTTTCATTTTCTTTCTCTCTGAATCAAAGAATTGAGTTTTTGAAGAACAGCCTTTGTTTATCTCTCTGTAAAGCTATTGAGGTATGATATTAAAGAAATGAGTTTTTGAAGAACAGCCTTTGTTTGAACAAGATCTGTGAGAAATGTAGATTCTATGGCACCATTGCAAGGTTATCGAAGAAAAGCTCTGGTTATTCTCTCTCTCACGATGTATGGCTGGGATCTCTGGGTTTTATATGTCTTTCTGTGATTGAAGCTTGAGAGAGAAAACCAATGAGTGAAATGGGTTTTAGATTTCTTTTTTAACCTCTCTACATCTGTTTGCCGCTTTTTGTAGATGGAAAGACGAGTAGAGAGAATAGATGAGCTGTCAGTGAGGAGTAAAAGAATCCCTCCTCTAGTCCCCCTTCCCGTAAACACGGCTTAATTGAAATTTATATGCGAGTTCACAGATGTAGCCTTGTGATTATACAACCCCCAAAGATAAAACTGGTCGAGAGTAATGAGGGTATACTTGACAAATTATATTGTTTTTCTTTCATATTCATATGGGTTTTGCCTCCCAAATTTCCTTTAAGAAAAACTTGACATAAAATCTAGAGGCGAAGAATCTAATCTTTTTTAAAGTGGAGAAACGGTGAATATAATTAGTAGGACTATATCAAAATTGTGATTGTCGCGTGGTGGGACACTCATTAAATTTGGAGTTGGGTTGGACGTACCTATGTTACGCGGTACTGCACATAAGTATGGTCAAACCATGTTACGTACGAAATTGGCCATACCTTTCTTGTTTAATGCCATACCTTTCTTGTTTAATGCTCAAGCCTTTCAAATCCTCCGGTTGTTTTTCTTTTAAAAAAAAAACATATTTGAATCCTCCAAATGTTTGCATCCTGAATAAAGTTTTTTTGATCGACAATATTTAAGAAATTGTGTGGATTTTTAAATTTTATCATTTGAATTTTTCTTCTTTTATAATAATTTTTTATTTAAGAATAATTTTTTTCATCTTTATCAAGATTAAATACTTTCATAAAAGAAGAATAATTTGCACAACGCATTAAAAACACAATCACGTCCGATAGTTATGGATCTTTATAAAAATTTCAATCTACGTCAAGCCGTATAGATTACCCTCGAAATATAATTGAACCGAAACGCCCTTGAAAAATTGTAATTTAAATATAAAATAAGAAAGCTAGCACACCTTAATAATCACCCAAAATAGTGATTAAAATTTATTTAATATAATAATTATATATTATTTAATTAATAAAATACTAATAATTTCATCTAGATCTGCTCGATAAATCTAAGATTAGATTTAAAACAGAGCAAACCTAGATGAAAGATGATGAAGAAATTGAATAAAAAAGTTTCTGAATATTTTTATTTTGGGGGGAAACCGATTTGGCATAAAAGAGAGAGGATTTGAACTTCATCCCTGTATAGTAATGAGAACATGGACATTCTACAATTTTTTGGTTTTTCTTATAAAAAATGATTAAGAGACCAACGGAAAAACTACCGAAAGAAAATCGTTTTCTCCCAGAAAGTAAAACCTGAAACCACTCCTTACTAATTCAGGGGACGGGCCCACTTTATTGTGAGTGGGAGGTTTCTTTCTGATAGATTTTCATTGGTTTACTAAGAATCATCCTTTTTTATAGAAGCCTGATATAGGGGCTCTAAATTCAATTGAGGGGCTCCCAGTTGAGGCGAGGTGACCCAATTTTACGATAAGGGATGTCCTATGGGGTTTTGTTAAATGTCAATTTTACCCTTATACCAATTAAAACCTAAACTCTTTTAACATTATTCATAACTTTTAAAAACTAAATCAAAGAAAACCTCTCAAAACCCAACCGTAATCCATCTCAATTCATCGCCGATTCGCAAAATTCATCGTCGGTTAAACTCAACAATTTGAGATGAAGAAGCATACTAAAGGCGTTAAAGGTAGTAGTGATGGCAATCAACCCTGCTCCTTTCAACCTAATCAAGAGATTCAACAAGAAATCGATAGTGAAAAGCAAAATCAAGCACCGAAAAGTCCAACAATGGTGTATCTAAGGTATTGTAGAAAACCCATGTATTCTTAGAACTTGTAATTGATTTATTCGCATGTTTGATTGTGTTTTTGGGAAAAAAATATTGGACACAGTTGATATTACGGTTGGGTCCGTGTCAAAACTCAACCGTAATATTTCATGTTCTTGAGTATTACGGTTGGGTTATTTTCAATACCCGACCGTAAATCAAAGGGAAGAAGATGAATAGTTCAGGATATTACGGTTGGGTTTCAAAAGATAACCCAACCGTAAATAATTTGCGCCATTTTTTAAAAACAACTTACGGTTAAGTTTTGAGAAAATCCCAATCGTAACAATAGCGTCCATAAAAATTTGGTTAGAGTATTACGGTTGGGTTTTAAGAAAAACCCAACCGTAAAAATAATGTGCACATCAGGCTACATGTGAATTACGGTTGGGTTTTTTCTTAAAACCTAACCGTAACATATGGGAAAAAATTTACGGTTGGCTTTTGAAAAAAACCCAACCGTAAATAATCCTGTGTAGTGAACTTTTTTTAGTTGAAGTTGAATTGCTTGGAAATTATCTAACTTGTATTGCTTGTGTGTTGTATGAAGAATAATAGGTGTAACAATTTAACACCAATTTCTCACACTCCAACCCCTCGCCACGGAAAGCATTTAGGGGTTGAGAAGAGAGGCGTGAGTAAGACCCATAATCCCTCTTTTGAGGTAGGTGCTGGTAGTGTTCCTCAAATTGCAGAAGAGGAATATAATGTGTTCCAAGGCTTGGGTGATCTACCAACACCTAGAGGTTCTCTTGTGATTAGAGAACCACCACAAGAGAAACAACACGAAGAGGAAGAGCGGGACAGAGAACAACATGTCCCTCAAGGCAAAGGTAAAGAAATTTGAAAAGAAAAGGCAAAGAAAAGAGTTGCCAAAGAAATTCCGAAAGAAAAGGCCAAACCTCAACTGTGGCCTAAGAGGAGGAATGGAGGACTATGGGGTGAGGCCCCAGAAAAATCTGCAATATTATTTGGTTATCCCCATTCATGGGCTGCCAAAGTTGCAGCGACCAAGGTATTATTCTAATCACTTCTCTTATTCTGTTAAATTTTGGTTTGTTAACTTATGTAAGTAAAACAAATTTGTTTTTATTCTTTGTAGGATCATACACAGGCGATCAAGAAATTGGTTCGTCAAAGGGCTCAACATTGGCCCTTAACTGATGAATGTACGGCCGTACAAATTCTCGTAAATGGAACCGGGTTAGCTCCCGGAATTACCAATTCGATGTGGGAGTATGACAGTGTCGTCTGCGCAGCGTTCAGGGAACGTTATTGGCCTAAAACCGATACATTTCATCTCCCATTCGGCGAGATGACAATAACGCCGGATGATGTCCAATCAATTCTTGGGCTGGAGGTGGAAGGTAAATCAGTGTTTGAGGGTTTTGACAACAACAAGTCATGGAGTGATATTTATGCACTTGTCAAAGATACACTTGGATGGGAGAAGACCGAAGCTGAATCTGAGTTTAAATCGGTCAGTGGTGATAAACCGGGGATGCCAACGAAGAAAGGTCAAGCTATGAGCAAGAAAATATTGTTGCGGTCACTAAGAGAGAAGTTTGGAGGGACCGTAAAGTTGGAAATGGCTGGGGTCGTCATAGATGACACCAGATCTATTCGAATAGCCAGAGCTTATCTGTTATATATGCTCGGCACCATCTTCTTTGGTGACAACTCGGGCAACAGGGTCAACGTCCAGTATCTACAATGGTTTCAGGGTGATCTCGGGATGACCCATCAGCACTCGTGGGGAACTGCCACCCTGGCCTACCTACTTGCTAACCTTCGAAAAGCTTCGTGGGTTAGGGGAACTGAGATTGCCGGTAATACCGGTCTGCTTCAGGTAATTTATTGTTTGAATTTCAATGTTTAACTTTAATTTATTTTTTTCTCATTTTCTTATATTAATATTTATTATCTTTATAGGCATGGGTATATGATCACTTTCCAAGACTGGCTCCTCAAACGAGCGTTGATGTTACTGGACCTACGGGAAAGAAATTCGTCTTCACCGGGACCCAGGCAAAATATAAAGAAGTGTTCATAGCAAAGATGAGAACAGAAATTGATGCTTTCACGGTTGAAGATGTTATTTTCGATCCTTATGTGAAGATTAGCATAGAGGGTGATGGACATGTTGAGGATTTACGTGTATTGTCGGACGTGGCAGGCTACAACGGCCCTTTGTACCATCCGTTTGGGTACGTGATGTCCAACCCCCGCCGAACTCTCCGCCAATATGGATACGTCCAAACAACGGTGATAGCGAAATGTTTAAATTGTGTATGAATGGGTCGATGATCGAAGGGCCAAACATCGTGCTAAACTATGAGCAAACGCCTTCGGTCGCGGTTTGGAATAACCGCAATGATCCGAAATACCAAGTCCAAAGGAATGAGTTAACTCCCTCTCCGGGCACAAAAGAGGCTGCAGAAGATTACTTGGATTGGTATCGCCATTTTGGTCATCCAACTATCATCAACAATGATCCTGAGACTCTGGCAATCAACACAGAAGATGGTTTCTGGAAGAAGGCATATTTCAATTTGGTTCGTACATTATTTTTGTTATTAATGTTTTTAAGATTTATTACTACACATTCATCCTACTTTTATTTTTATATGCGAATAGAAAAAGAAAGCCGTTGCACTGGCGGACTCTATTTATCCATGCTTAAGCACAATTGATGTGAGGATGCCTGACCAACTCCAAGCTTTGATTAGGGAGATTCATCATGAAGTTGAGGATGTGCAGCGGACTTTAAAGAGGAGTAGACCCGATACAAGAGGCGCGACTACAGATGCGAGTACTACTAGAAGAGAGCCCCAAGCATCGGATGAAGAGACACATGATGAAGCCGAGGATGCGCAACGTGGTGCTCGTACTCGAGGCGGTCGTGCTGGAGCTCGTACTCGTGGAGGTGCTGCTCATCGTAATGTTATGAGCAAAAAAAGAGCTCGTCAAAGTCATCAACCTACCCCTCCTCCTTCTCCCTAACTCTATGTCTATGGTTTTCTTTTGTGTGGGTGAATTACTTGTACCTTTAATGTGAAGTTGGATTTGAAGTTTGAATTTAACTTGCACGTGAATTATAAAAATTAAACTTAAAATTTATTTTCCAGTTATTTGAAGTTGGAAACCATGCATTGGGAAATCCCGGCCAGACACATTAGTGTTACGGTTGGGTTTCCAAAATTCCCTTGGTATAAATTTTGTGTTTTGAACCCAATTTTGAGTGAATTGAAATTCCAAAAAAAGGTTAACAAAAATATTTACGGTTGGGTTTTGAATGCAAACCCAACCGTAAACCTTCCAGATTAAAATTCACCCAGGTTTACGGTTGGTTTGAACTCAAAACCCAACCGTAAACGTGACAGTTTTACGGTTGGTTTTGGAGTCATAACCCAACCGTAAAACTGGGGGAAAAAACCCTAGAAGGTTTACGGTTGGGTTTGCACTCAAAACCCAACCGTAAATTATCATAATTGTGTAGTGGCTGGTTTACGGTTGGGTTTTTACTGAAAACCCAACCGTAAACCTGGATGAATTTTGTAGTGACACATGTGATATTCCAAATTTTTCATTTCCAAAAAACTATATTAATATTATGATTCCTCCAACATACATATGATATTGTTACTACCAATATTAAATTCCTTCCAGGTTTACTATATTATCATTCCGACTCCGAGTCAGAAACAAATGATATGAATTGAAAGGTCGGGGAGGGTTTTAATGCCTTCCAGAGTTCGACATTTTGCTTGAACCGGTGACACCAAGACTTGGCGATATCACCGTCGTATCCATCCTGTAAAGGGGGTAATGGACTTCCTTCTTTCAACTTGAGACCGACATAATGGCAGTTCTGCACCAGCCCAATCACACATCTTCTTTTAGCCAATTGTTCGACAAATGTTGATCTTATTGGTGCAAATGTAAAACGATATCCATTTGAGATATAATGTATGACGCAGTTGAAAGCGTTGGCGAGGATTTGCCCACATATTGGCATGCTCATCCAATACTCGCTAGTGCAATTCTTGTTGCCTATTAAACGCCTTTCGAGAGCGATGAAAGTGGTTGTGTTTTTGTTGGTTGTTACAAACAATCACACACATGATGAGTTTCCCATGTTCTGTAGCCCACTTCTTTGCATCATCTTTTTTATCCCATGTCTACATGGTCCAAGAACAGAAAGTTAGGAGAAAAAAAATGGCATTATGACAATTGTCGAAAGGGATTAACAACTTATCTATAACCTACCAGGTCGTTCAAATAGTGATCCGTAGTATCTATAGTTTCAATATCATTTGGAGGAGGCTGATCATATATTGGTTGAGGTACAACCGCGAGCTGAACAAAAAAGATCAAGGCATTACGCAACAAAACACTAAAACCAATAAGTTTACGGTTGGGTTAGAAGCGTCAGACCCAACCGTAAAAGCGTCAGACCCAACCGTATAATCGACGGACCCAACCGTAATACAACAAAAAAAAGCCAAACCAATTTTACGGTTGGGTTAAAGAGTAAAACCCAACCGTAACAAGTGCAGTAAATACCCATGCACGTAATAAGTTATGGTTGGGTTTGTGGTAAACACCCAACCGTAAAACTATGAAAGTCTACTTTTCAGAAACACAAATTTATAGTTACGGTTGGGTTTCTCAAGAAAACCCAATTGTAAACATGACGGTGTAACAAAAAAAAACCACTTTTATGTACCTCATTTCCTTAAATATCAGCAAAAAATGAAAAAGAGTTTAAGTTAGAATGATACCTGACTATTCTCAGCAGTTGAATCTTCACTTTGACGACTACTTTCTCCATTTGGTTTAGTTTCAGCATCACAACTTACACTTAAAACCTCTCTACCATCCAAATAATCATACATAGTTGCGTCTCCCTCAATGGGTATGTAGAATTTAGTTTGGCAATCATACAAGGATTCATCCTCCACAAATTTGCCACTAGAATCACTCATTTTGGGTTTTTCCAAAATTTTGGGTTAAAACTCTCTTATCTCTCTTCCACTTTTCCCACAAACATAAAACAAATACAAGACTGATTTAAGCATAAAAAATGAAGAATATAGGAAATGAAGATGATCATTTACGGTTGTGTCCGATGACTCAACCTAACCGTAACTACATTTCCACTAAAAAACTTATGTTTACGGTTGGGTCCGATTATTAAACCCAACCGTAATATAATTTGCAATAAAATAACATATTTGTTACGGTTAGGTTTCATTACAAAACCCAACCGTAAATGATCATCGCACTTAAACTAACATTAAAAATTACGGTTGGTTTCTAAGACAAAACCCAACCGTGATATAATTTGAACAAAAACCACATATTTGTTACGGTTGGGTTTCATTACAAAACCCAACCGTAAATTATCCCTGAATAGTCACAAAAAAATTACAATTCCAACGGTTTTTTTATTTGAAAATCTATCCGTTGGGAATTTTTTCCCTATAAAAGGAAACCTTTCCTTTTCGCTTTCTCATTATTCTCTATCCCTTTCATTCTCATTATAATTCTAGACTTTCCAACTCATTCTCACCATACCCTTTCAACCACTAAAAATGGTTCGATACACGAATGATGAAGATGTTGCAATTATTCGAGGGTGGTTTACGATGATAGAGCACGCTTACGAGAGAGCCTTCTATAACAACACTAGAAACGTTGTTATAGCTGAAAATTGGATGGACGGTCAGGAGGACGATTCTTGGTGGGAGCGTGTGTTTGAAATGTTTGTGGCATTACACGGGAATAGATATCGGAGGACGTGCAGTACCATCAAGGGACGCTTTGAGGCGTTGTATGAAGAAATGGAAAACCTAAAACTGGAAATGAAAATGGGAGTTGAAGCATTTCCCGACGAAACCAATGTGGAAAGAGTAAGTGTGTCAATTAATAAATCGTTCGTTAAAAAAATATTTAAAATAATCAAACTTATAATTGATTATTTTTTTCAGCATGTCATGGCTAGGGCGCAGTATAAAATCAAATATGGGAAGGAGTTCAAGCATACAGATTGCTATCGTATCTTGGAACAAAGTTTCTATCTTGAGTTTCGCCGTTATGATTAAGTGTTTAAGTGTTTAAGTGTAATCATCTAATGATCTACTGTATTTCGTTTCCTTTAGTTCTTCATTTAATGTTAAAAATAAGGTTTTTAACAACTCTGGTATTTGATAAGAAAATGAACTAAACCCAAGCATAACTAATTTTGTCTTAAAAACTCCTTTTTACGGTTGGCTTCCATGACTCAACCCAACCGTAACTACAATTCATACTAAAAAAATCATATTTACGGTTGGGTTCGATTACTAAACCCAACCCTAAACAAAATTGTACAAACACCACAACTACCTTACGGTTGGGTTTCAAGGAAAAACCCAACCGTAAATATATGATAAAATATACACTAAAACTAACAATAGAAGTTACGGTTGGGTTAGATGACTCAACCCAACCGTAACTAAAATTCCTACTAAATACTCAATTTTACGGTTGGTTTCGATTACTAAACCCAACCGTAAATAAATTGTAGAAACACCACAACTAGATTACGGTTGGGTTTTACCTCAAAACCCAACCGTAATTTCTACGGGATTCTCAAAATTTCAGAATTTCTGTCTCCTCAAAGTACACAATTCCAACGGATTTTTTGTTTGAAAAATCTAGCTGTTGGTTCCTTTTTTCCTATAAAAGGAAACCTTTCCTTGTCAGTTTCTCATTATTCTCTATCCCTTTCATTCTCATTATAATTCTAGACTTTCTCATTATTCTCACCATACCCTTTCAACCACTAAAAATGGTAAATACATACACGAATGATGAAGATGTTGCAATTGTTCGAGCGTGGCATACGATGGTAGAACATGCTTACGATAGAGCCTTCTATAACAACAATAACAACGTTGTTTCACAAGAAGATTGGCATGAGGATCAAGATACTGAAGAATGGTGGAAGCGTGTGTTTCGAATGTTTGCGGCGTTAGAGGGGAATGTAAATCATAGGACGTGGAGAGCCATCAAGAGACGGTTTGAGACGCTGGACAAATGAACAACTTAAAACTGGAAATGCAAATGAGATTCGAAGCAAATCCCTACGAGAACGGTGTGGAAAGAGTAAGTTTGTCGATTAATAAATCGTTAATTAAAAAGAGTTCAAAAACTCAAACTAATAATTGATTTGTTTTTTTCAGCATGTGTTGGCTATGGAGCAGTATAGAATCAAATATGGGGAGGAGTTCAAGCGTACAGATTGCTATCGTATTATGAAAACAAGTCGGGTGTTTGATTATCGCCATTATCTTTAAGTGTTTAAGTGTAATCATCCAATGGTCTATTGTATTTTGTTTCCTTTGTTTTTTCCTTTAATGTACTACTTTAAATCTATTACAATAGAATGAATAAGTTAAAAAGGTGTGTTTTAAACCCAATTTGGAGTATATTGAAAATCAAAAAAAAAGTTAACAGGATCATTTACGGTTGGGTCCGATAACTAAACCCAACCGTAATATAATTTGTATAAACTCTACAACTTTTTTACGGTTGGGTTTTAAGGCAAAACCCAACCGTAATTCTGTGTTGAAATTGCAAGAAAAATTAACAGAATATGTTACGGTTAGGTTATAAGCCAAAACCCAACCGTAAATTCTACTGGATAACACAAATTTGGATTATCTAATTTGTGTGTTTTTCGTTTTTTCTTTGTTTCAAACACCCAATTTACCTTCAATCTAGTAAAAATGATTGAATTATTTCAAAATTTTGATTTTTAAAACTCAAAATTTAACCAAAAAAATCAATTCTCAAAAGGATGTGTTACGGTTGGTTTTTCCTTTAAAACCCAACCATAACTATGGGAAAAATGATGTTCATCATTTTTCTTCTACTTACGGTTGGGTCTGGTTGAAAACCCAACCGTAAATATGGGAAAAAATGGTATTCATTATTTTTCTTCTACTTACGGTTGGGTCTGGTTTAAAACCCAACCGTAACTGTGGGAAAAAGGTGGTGTTCATCATTGTTCTTTGATTTACGATTGGATTTTGTTGAAAACCCAACCGTAAAAATCTGGGCAAAAATGGTGTTCTTCGGTGTTCTTATGGTTACGGTTGGGTTCGACATGAAACCCAACCGTAAATTTCTCTGAACAACAAAATTTGAATCTTTCAAATCGTGATTTCATCAAATTTGAGCCATAAAGAGATCAAGAGTATAAGTTAGAGGTATGCTCAATGCTACTATGGTTTATTGAATCAAAATCTAGGGTTGAAAAAAAATACGATAAAATTTTCTTAAATTTCATCTAGTTTTTCTTCCCACCAAACACAAATTCAAAAAAAAAAAAAAATCAATTAATCATGATTAGCTTAATTTAATCTTAACTAATTAATGTAATTAAGATTACTAATCAGGGATGGTTTGGGTATTGTGAAAATATTATGGATAAGGGGTTTTTGAATTTTAATTCATAATGTCCTTATTTCGTCTTATTAGAGGAACCCCTCAATCGAATTTGGAGCCCCTATATCAGGCTTCTTTTTATATAGGGATAGATCTTTAAAGATCTCTTATAGAAAAAAATTTAAAAGGGCATGAGATAAATTTTAATAAAGACGACTTGAATAATAAGTGATTGTACCGTTGATACATCCATTTGCATCTATTTTCTTTGATAATGTTTGCCGCAGCTTATATGGTATAGTTTAGTATAGAGTACTGGCATATCGTTATATATCAGTAGTGAAGGAAATTCGATCAAAAACTAGTTGTTTGGTTGCAGACTACATGACAACAATAACGAAAAAAGGTGACTCTGATAGTTTGATTTGTGGTCAACGAATTCTCGCTCTAGATTTGCCGAATGTTTATCGTCTCATAGTCGTTGGACTTTGAGAATTCACGAAACAGTGGTTAAAGTTCTTTTTTATCTTAGGTCGTTGAATGTTGCGAAAGACTTAAAGACAAATTTAGTATCATTTTATAAAAGTGTTTTTAAAAATCAGTTAGTGTTTTTAAAACATACCCTTTTTTCTTCTTTTCATTTCCTAATAAATTTTAGAAAGTCGTTTGGTATGACTGTTTTCAAAAACACATAGTTTTAGAAGAAGAAAGAAAACAAAGAAAACAAAGAAAACGATAAATAGTCGTTTTTGTTTTTTTATTTTCGAAAACAAAAAACAGACATAAAACATTTTCGGAAATCATAGCTACCAAACGCGTTTTCTTGCATTTTCTATTTTCTTTGTTTTATAAAACGGAAAACAGTTTTATAAAACGGTATCAAACACACCTTTAGGTTTGAATTTTAATTGAATATATGAAGACAAGGAACTATATTCGTACTTGATTGTTTGGATAACTAAGATATAGGTATTCTAAATCATGCTACAACATTTTTTACAACAATGTATAAGCTTAAAGACTTTGTTATCTTTTTTATCAATTTAAACCCTAAGAGCGTCCACAGTCGTTGGAGTATAAGACGGACCAAACCTATTTATGGTCTTTGGTCCGTCAAAAACCAACCGCAATGGGACGATCAAGTTTGATCTTTGGTCCATTTTTTCTGTTGTTCAGGACCAATAATTGTCTCAAAACCGGACCAAACGAGTTATAGTCGAGCAGCCGTGTAGGAAACCGTCTGATTCTAGGCGGACGTGTAGTGAACCGTCTGATGGCAGGCGCTCTTCTAACGTAAAGCTTGAAAACACTGGTGTTAACCAAATCTCCGCCTGATGAAGCGTTCACCCAAGATTACGCCTGATAAAGCGTGCGTCTAGGATCACGCCCACTAACAGGCGGTAATCAAATCACCTTCCCATTAAAGCGCAATGTTAGAGATCCGCTTGGTCCTTGCGTAATGATGAGGCTCTGCCCCACTGAGAGCGTGCATCTATGGGTACGCCTGGCTGATTTGTTACCGTTATGATTTGTTAGCGTTGATCAACGGCTATAATTTGTATTATGATATACCTATAAATGAATTTATACCTCTTATTCCCATTTCAAAGATCCACAGATTTCACATTTACAACAAGATTTATAATCTCTCATTTTCATAATTATGGCTTACGGGAATTTTAGCCTTAATGCAGAGAATTTTACCATAGAGGAAGATTTATCCCTATGTCGAAACATAGTATAACATTATCCAGCAAGGGGTCATGAACGTCGGATGAATGGTTCAATGAGCATGAAATAGTTAGAACATATCCATGATAAATTTTGTAATAAAACCGGTAACCCCAATAACCGGAACAGAGCAGGTCTTTTTTGTCAATTACAGGAAATAGGTAGGGCAGTAATCCAATTTTCTACTTTAACCGCTAAGGTGAACGAAAGAAGAATTAGGAATGAAACTGATGATGAAGTTGTTGCCAGATCTCTGGAGGAATGGAGAAGATGGAAAGGTTCAGATTTCAGGTACCAACCTCATTTCGAGATCTTAAGGGTGATGGAAGAATACAACCCTTTTGTGTTGATTATTCTCCGAAGATGTGAAGAACGTCGTCCAGGGCGTCATACGACCCGTTGAAGGTTTGATTATAGGTTTGCTTAAGTGTTTAAGTGTAATCTAATGATTTATTGTATTTCATTTCCTTTAATGTTACGCGATGTATTCCTTTTCGATTCAATGAAATGATTTTACGTTCAACTGTTTTACAAAAGCAATTAACTAATCTAATCACATTTTAGGACTAATCAAATATGGGCACTTTAGCCATCTAATAAAATATATTGATAATACATGAGCTAATAAGTAGACCTAAACTCACTTTCGCAGGCATCGTGGCTGTACTTAGCATGTGCAGCAAGCCTTTAAACCGCTAGGTGCCCCTAGCGGCCGAGTGGTGTCTTAGGCGGGTTTACAAGAGATTTACCCACAAAACCTATCCGGAGGATTTAGAATTTGTTATTCCTCACCAAAATCTGACCATAAGTGTTCGATCAAGTCATTTCGCAAACGAATATGAGTATCTTTTTTGTGTACTGCATGTCGGCGTTGGTCCACTCTCATTCTCGAAAGTTCAACAATTTTATGTCTAGAAATATTTATCGGTGCATGGTGGCTACGTTGATCATACTCATGCGGTCAAACACCGGGTAAATGTTCATCCTCCACTATCATATTATGTAGAATGATTACATTTTTCATTATATATGCTAGTACGTCTGGATTCCACATTCATGTTGGTTGCTTGATGATTGCGAATTGATTTTGTAGTACCCCGAAGCCTCGTTCTATATCTTTTCGGCAACCCTCTTGCATTGCAGAAAATGTTTGTTTCTTCTGGGAATCTGGATGTTTAATCGACATCACAATAGTAGCAATCTCAGGGTATATTCCATCACCAAGATAATACCCCATATCGTACTGATGTCCGTTGACATCAAATTTCACAAGCAGTGCTTTCCCGTTGATAAGTTTTTTGAAAATATAAGAACGGTTCATCACATTAATATCGTTGTTAGAACCAGGCATACCAAAAAATGCATGCCAAAACCAGAGATCATATGACACCACTGCCTCCAGCACAATACTTTCACTACCTTTGTACGCAATGTAAGCACCTGATTCTGCCGATGGGCATTTATCCCATTTATAGTGCATGCAATCAACACTACCCAACATCCCCGGAAATCCCATTTCCTTTTTCTCATTAAGAAGCAGTTCAACATCACGCTCAGTTGGTGTGCGCAAATATTCTTTCGCATACAAATGCACTATCGTCTTACAAAACCTACGAGTTGCTTCCAAAACTGTGGTTTCTCTGATCCGTAAATACTCATGTATTACATCGGCGACACATCCATAAGCTAACATTCGTATTGCTGCAGTAACTTTTTGTTGAGGGGTTAATCCAAGAACACCACAAGCATCTTTTTTTTGAACAAAATAATTATTTACAGCTACAACATCTCCCAATATACGGTTGAAAAATTCTCGCCGCATTCTAAATCTTCTACGAAATACATTAGGAGGAAACGTCGGGCTTCTGCAAAAGTAAACTTTCCATAGAAATTTTGTACCGGCATCATGTTCTCTTGGTATTTGGATACGAGTATGTGGCCAGTTCATACTTGAAACGATGAATCCCGCAGTGACTGCTTGGTTATTTTGTCTCAATGCAAGTAAACCTTCATCTATTGTTATCATCATCACCAGATGAAGAAGAAGAAGAAGAAGAACAAGAAGAAGAAGAACAAGAACAAAAGAACAAGAAGGAGGAAGAATAGAAGAACAAGAAGCATAATAGTGATTGTTATTTTGATAGTATTCCATTGCTTATTGATGTTTGTAGTTTTGATTTGTATACTTGGAGAATCGAGTGTTCAATTTATAGGCATATTAAGATAAGTCTTTGAGTTTTGATATGACCAAACACGCTTGGTATTTTAATGCAAAAACAGAGGTCAGGCAAGTGAAGTGAACAGACGCATTAGAGATAAGAAGTGTCGGTTGACAAGACAATACCAAGTGGGTAAAACGACAAAGGAAAAAAATAAATTTCGTTTTGAATTGACAATACAAAACAGATATTAAGGACAAAATAAAAGATTATTAATATCTTTGGAGATGACAACACAAAGCAGGTAAAAGACAACGAAAATGTAAGAAAAGTTTTTTGAAATGACAATTCAAAACTGACAAAAGAAAAAATTATCTGTTCAACTGAATTAAATGCAAATGAATTACTACTCTTCCGTATCTTGATTCCCGGACGCCGAACGCGGGGCATAAATGGAAGCAAAGATGATCTGGAATTATAGTTACTTGATTGCATTGTTGATGATGATCCCTGACCCACGGTATTCCACATCGGTGGTGGCAAAGTTTGAGAGAACGTGTCAAACCCAATGGGTGGTTGTTGTTGACGAATATGAGAAAGTTGTGACTCCAACATGTGGTTTTGATTTTGTAGACCCCGTATTTCTTCATCTTTGGCCATGCAAAAATCCATCCTCTCCTTTGTTTCATTTAACGTAAAGCAACGAAACTCTTGCGTAAAATCAGCATATTCTTGAACTAAGCCATAAGCTTCGACCTGTTATGAAAAAAATAAAATAAAATTCTCAACCATTATTATATACTAAATTTTTTTTACATTGGTGTGTGTTATACTTACGTATGACAATTGTTGTTGAGGCGGAATGGGTACATGTTCATGAGGATGTTGGATGTTGTGTTTAATACGGTCACCAACATAACCGTATGTTTCAACCTCCCAATCGACTTTGGTGGCATATTTCTGCAGGTTAGTTACATGTCGTCAATACTCCATATACAGATCATATGTAACAACACGTACTAATTGACTTGCAGGGCCCAATTCGTTTTCCCTCATCTCCTCAGCTTCGGCATTGCTCAAGTTGATAATACAAGTAGGCGGGTTGCTAGGAACGCCCCATGTTTCATGGTATTGCCTCCAACACCGTTCTCCGAGATACATGTTATTATGTGAAAATAAAATTACTAGCAACAAATAAACCAATCAATTAACCGAAATTCAAAGAAAATAAAAGACAATCTTATGGAAATAAATTATAAACTCACAGTGCCTAGCCAAGAGAATATAACCCTTTTTCTCTGAGAGCTCTATTGTTTTCCGTCCAATATCACTTTCCAGGACTAAGATCGCGGATTCTCACGGTTGCCAGGTCACATCGTCTGCAGAAAACTGATTAAGAGAAGTCCTTGAACGAACAATATCAATACTCTTCCTTCATGTACCCTTCCACCGAGAACATCTAGGCCACATTAATTCACTTTCACTCGTTGGGTTCTTTGGTCGACATATGCCCAGATATTCGTACCCCCAAAACTAGAATGTGAAGACAACCAACGGAATAAATAAGTTAGCAAGAAATAAAATTTGAAATAATTATAAATAAGACTAAGAAATTTACCTCTAATATTTGGTAGGGTCCGGCCAATGACCTTTGTCCCCTGCCAGATGCGGCGAGACCGGATATAATTTCGCAAATGCAGCACTACCCCAGTCATAATTGGCAACTGCATTTAGATCCTCAAAAGCAGCTAACCATCCAGCATCAATATAGGTTTTTGCATTTGAAAAGAAAAATTGACCCAAAACATACATATAAAAGGTTATGCCCACTCTATCAGCAAGTATGCTATCATCGTTAGCCGCAACCAACGTTTGTGGATCAAAATATGTGCTCAAAAATGCAACCGTAATTGCATCTGAAACCCACTGGTTGGGAATATGTTCTCTTTACAAACCTCACTATCTTTAATTTCAGGAAAAATATGCGCCCGAACATATTTATATTGGTACTTCCCCGAGTCATACGGAATAGCACTACCAATACCAATACTTAGTCCTGTCAACATTACCTAATCAAGGGGTGTGAACCCAATCTCACCAAAGGAGAAGTGAAAAGTGTTTGGGGTATCCCAAAAACGCTCAACAATGTAGTCAATCAATGCATGTGATGAATCTACTACATCCATGGTAAGTAAACGGTCCCATCCTCCCTTTTCAATAATATATTTTACCCTAGGGTTGTGTTTAATAATACCTGCATAGGTCTGAATGACCGATTTGAGGGAACCACGATGTAAAAACTTAAATTTAGTATCGGTTGAATATGTAATATTGGTGGAGGTGTGACCCTGAGTATTTTCCACAACATTATAGTTATCCAACCCGGGAACCTCGACCCTTCCTTCAGTAATAGGGTCTTTATCTGAATCCTCAACAATTTTATCCTTCTTGTTCCTCTTTCTCCGACCAACGAATCTCGACGTCACATTGTTCGACATCTGCGCAAACAGTACATACAAGTTTGAAAATCAAGAGTAATCCTCACAATGCACAAATATAAAAATCTACATTAATCAATAAATCAAGGAAAAAAATAATAATTTCATAATTACAAAAGTAATTATCTAATTAGATAATTAAATGTACCAACATACAAAAATCAACCACATTATAAAATTCATGATTACCAAAATAGTCCACTACTAATCAAATCATCAATTGTACAAAAAATCATCAAAATTTCCCAATTATATAATTCCGTAAACATTCTTTATAAAAATTAAACATTCCTAATTCCCAAATTTGAAAGACAGTCAAGTCAATTCAACATAAAATTAACAACAACTCAACTCAAATTAACCAAGAACTTAATCAATTCTAACTTCAATTCAACAAATTATCATCAATTTTTTATACCCAATTTACAACATCGATAAACCCTAAAAATCATCCCAATTCCAAAATTACAATTTCTAAAACCTAATATGTCTATTTCATAATCACATGTTTAATCATACAACATATGTAAACAAATTTAATTTACAAAACATAATAATAAAACATAATTTAAACCTAATTTACAAAACAAATTTAATTTACAAAAATTTAATTTTATTACCTTGATTGATATAAAACCACTTGGTATCAAATCTGCCTAGTTTTTGGGTGTTTGAAAAAAAAAAATTGAGCTTGAATTGGAGCCTTGATTTGGAGGGAAAGGTTCAAACGTAGGCGGTGGATTGGGGGTTCATCGGTGAAGTGGGTTCAAAAGGGTTCATGAGAAAATGAGAGGGTTCAGGAGAAAATGCTGCTGCGAAGAGGATAAGAAGAAGTCCGCTTGATGGGGCGGTGTGTTAAGAGTCCGCTTGGATTTGTAGGCGGAACGCTAAGGAACTGCTCGTATTTTTCCGCACACACTTCTTTCGCACGTGTACACAATTGATCAGGCGTAATGCTAGGGAACCGCTACATCAGGCGTTTGTCTAGTAAAGCGCCATTCTCTGGGCGTACTTGTACGAGTCCGTCTATCATCAGGCGTAATTTTCATTACCGTCTCACATCAAGCGTTCACCCAAATGTCCGCCTCACGCAAGCGTTATACTAGACAACCACCCGTCTCAACAAACGTATACCCAGACGTCCGCCCAACAACAATCGTTAACTTAGAAGACCGCCCGATCATTTTTAATAATGATCCCGTTGTGTTTGGTCCGGATCAAAAAGTAAAATTGCTCCGGTAAAATACATTTATGCCCGATAATTATTTATATAACATTTCGATAAAAAAAAATGAAACTTAGGTGTAAGCAAAACATTTAAAGTCGTGGGTTACCAAATACAATCCGTAATTTGACGTGTAGACACTCGATATGCTTCTTAATAGACTGGACACTGAAATCCGTAATTTTCACGGATATGATATCTATTAATTGGACATCCGTTCATCCGCAGATGAAAGACCAATTGTAAATGTGTGGTATGTTTCTTATAACCAAATATTGATATACATAAAGTTGTGCTAAAGATCATGGATTTTATTCAGATTCATTTAAATATTTTTAAATACAATGAGAAAGAATAAAATACTAGGATTGAAAATATATGACATATTCCTTATACAAAATCAAGTTAAAATTTGAATGTATCATATTTCGTTTATGTAGTTATTTACTAGTAAGATTAGATTTATAGTATAAAATATTGTTAGACCAAGTTATAAACAAGATAAATTTATTTACCAAAGGAATAACTCACCAAAAAAATTAAATGTGTCTTTAAAGTGCATGTCGCATTCAATCTATATACGTCGTTAGCCTTGCAACTATTGGAGTGATTTGTCATATGGAGGATCCGCCACACGGGGCATCTGTTCATAAAAGTATTATGTTAAAGATGTGGTCTATGAGGCAAAAGACATACCACAGGAATTTAAGAATGAACATCTTGAACAACGGACTGGAGTCCCCAAAAGAGACAAGATTACAAAATTATCCTCAAATCAGTCGATCCACCCACATCCAATCCCCTCATCCGTTCATTTGGGATGCCAAATTCGTCGGATAATGGACCAGATGCATGTGGAAATTTTAAATCTGTAATATTAACGGATTGGACACGGTTGGTACGAATCCACATCCACCCATTCATTGTTCACCCTAGTGAAAGTGGAGAAAATTATAAGAAAAACCTAACTTCAACTAAGAAACATTTCCTCTATAATAGATATGGGAAATTTTGGCATGCAAAGTAGAAGTGTTCAGTGTATAAGGTTTATGGTTAATTTTTAATTGATATTGCAGGTGGCCTAGGGATTGCTACTAACTATTTTGATAAGGTTATGGCTCTCGTGTATAAGGGATTGGGAAGTATCAATTCATCATTTACTCTCTTTTTTAAGCAAATAATACTTCAAATTAATAAAGGTATTTTTGCTCCATTAAGGGAGCTATATTTGTATCCATAATAGTAATATTTTTAAGTGCGAGGTTTAAAATATACATTAAAATATTTGAAGAAATAAAACTACTTGGTCCAGAGGTTCGAGCTTTTTTGGCCATCCCGTCTGCGATCCCATTACTATCTCGTCTGATATAGCTGCTACAGAAGTCTTCTATAGTCCGTGATAACTTTAAGGTTTCATCCAGAATCGCTTGGCTCCTCCATTCGACCTCGACCTTCTTTCCTACTGATGTGGTTGTAGACAGTGGTAAAAAGATTCATTGCTCGGACTTATTAAGACTGATTCTGGACTTAAATCCTAATTTAGCTAACAAATAAATAAAAGATAATTACAAGACTAAGAGATACTGAGACTCAGGATTCCACCAATCTTCATATTCATGTGGTTCAGTTATTAATTATAGACAATTATAGCACATAAAATAAAAGAATAGTGGCTCTGATGTTTTGCCAAAGTAGATTTTTAGAACATTAGATGTAAAACCTGGTTTGTCGTTGAAGCAACTGCCATTGGCTGATCTCCTTGTGGCGAAAGCAATTGATTCGTTTTTTTTTATATATTATAAGCATGGCGCATAAAAAGTACTTAAGACTAAGCATACACCATCAAACAAGATCACAAATAATTAAGAAAATCATAAATCAATTTAAAATCAATGCAAAAAGTCAGAAAATAATTAATATATTTACCACAATCATGAAAAATGACTTCCTCCACTGTCCCAGTGATGAGGATTATCTCATCATGCTCAAAATACTCTCAAAAGATTGATACATGACTCAAAAAATGTTGTGTTTGAAAGATGAAAAGAAACATAAAATAAAAATAAATAAGGGAAACTGCAACGTTTATAAGTGTTGCAGACATTGTTCTCACTGTTGCTAAAACCGTTGAATACAGAGTATAGATCACGGTTTTGAACAACAGTTCTATCTTTAGCAACAGTTTCATCAACCTTTTGGCAACGGTTTCTTCATCATTTTCTTCTCACAAGCATAATTTTTCTGAGTTTCAATTTCTTGATTTCTAGCCTCTCCATCCTCCCCAAAACTCGTATGCGCCTCTCCTCTTTATAATACAACAATCAACAACCCTCAAATTTTCTTTTTAATGAAGATATATTCTCGTGAAATATTTTAATCTCTCGGTGTAGAAAATTCTCGAACAAGTTGTCTAGATGTTCCCTTATAATAACTTGAGAATATATTATTGCATGCTCGAAGATGATGATAATAAAATCTTGCAGGATATTCCTTTGTTTCACAACAAACCGAAAAATATTTTTCCATATATTTTTTTCTCGGCAAAAGCAAACTTTTATTATGAGATTTTCTTAGATTTCATGTTTCCACACACTTGCAAACTTTCTCTTATTAAGACAAGAATATAAATCCCTTGAAAATCTCCAACTAATCCATACCTAGTTCACGCAATAAAGAAAAAAAAAATCCCGCCACAAATTGATTTAAATTTGAAAAGGTGAAGGTGCCCTTATCCAAGGTATGGGTGCCTTTATCAATTTTCTATGGGTGCTTTTAACATTTTTTTCAACCTTATTTTCCACAATTGTTTATTTCCCAAAAATACCTACACACAAATAAAATAACACAATTAATACAAAAACGAGCACTAACAATATATAGAATTGAGACAAATCAGACACAAAAATATGTCTATCACCACTGTAATGCTAAGAGCGCTGCCCGGATCTCAGCCTTTTTCTGGAGTGTAACTAGGAGCTGGTGGGACTTTCCCCCCCCGATCGAACATGTATAATTACCACAAATTAGGTTGATTCATGCATAAGAGATAGGGTCACTGAAAGAAGCATCATAGTTGATCTTGGTTGTTCCCAGACTAGGATTTTCCCAGCTTATCTTCTTTTTATGAATTTATGTATTTGTTACTCGACTCACCTATGACCTCCCCATCTTTGCATAGGCAACTACATAAGAGGCCAGGTCTTGTTTGATAAGCATAATTGTCGTGGTTGGTAGTTGTTCTTCTCCTTTAAAGACCAGATTGCATCTAGCTTTCCAAACATGCCAGGGTACTATAACACAAACATTTTCTCACTGATGATAAGTATCCTCACATCCATACGAATTGACGAACCAGGACAAAAAACCATGACCCTATGTTTTGGCTATCCAGATCTCTAATACCAGTGTTGAGGCCAAACCAAACTGCTTTCATATGGTGACAATCCCTAAACACGTACAGAAGGGTTTTATCATGATGGTTGCATAAGGACATCTCAAGGAGTCAATTTGGATTATAGTGTTTAAGATCGATCTAACTGGCAGACTATTGGTAAGACATTTCCATATAAAGATTATGATTCTAGGGATTATATTTAGTTTCCAAATTTTACTGAGCCACGAATTTTGAGCAAATGACTGACCAGAAGTTTGGAAGTTGTAATAAGTCTTAGTAGTGAAGATTTCATTTTTGGTAAGGGACCATTATATGTTATCACTTTTATTAAAATAAATTTTGATCTTATATATTATACTTACTATTTCAATAGGGAACAAACTAGTAAGAAGATCCAAATCCCATCTTTTGTTCTCGAAATCAATGAGTTGGCCCACTACAGAGAATTGTAGTCTAATAGCCTCCGATTAGGGGAAAGAGGACATGCAAGAGTTGGGACTCAGATATCTTCCCAAATTAGAGCGTCAAAACCATCCTCGATGTTCCAAAAAAACAGACTTTTTATGTTGGTAAGAACTTTTTGAATTCCTCTCCATATGATGGAGCCTTGTTTATTTTTCGCCCCTAATTTAAGCGGATGATGATGTCTGATGTATTTGGAATGGACATTCTGGGACCACAACGCCTTAGATTGAGAAATAAACGCCAAGCTAAGTTATCAAAAAAAGCCTCGTTCATCTTTTTTAGGTTTTTTAATCCTAATCTTCCTTTAGATTTTGAAGTGTTGATTGCCACTCAGGCCCTTAGATAAAGACCTTTTGCTCCGTCTTCCTTTCCCCACCAGAAATACCTCGAGATGCGGGTAAGTTGGTTCAAAATGAGGGAAAACAAGACATAAGATAATTAGGAATGGATTTAAGGGTAGAAGAAACAAGGGTAGTTCTTCCAGTGGAGAGAGAGATTTATTTTTCCAACCTTTTAGCCTTACCTTAAATTTTACGACCAGAATAGAGAAACTCAGAGCTTTTTGCCTTCCAAAAAATAGTGGTGCCCTTAAGTATTGGTCTTTCAGATTAATCTTTTTTCACTCTTAGAGCACGGATGAGCACTTTACACAGTCTGGGGGGAACTTTTGGGCTATAAAAAGTACCAGATTTGTCAAAGTTGATAGTTTGACCCGAGGCACGACCAAAGTCATTGAGAATTTTAAGGACCTGACGACATTCTTTTAAGTTTTCTTTTGTGAAAATTAGGATATCGTCAACAAAGAGTAAGTGAGAGATGGATGGGATATCTCTCGCAACCTTAAATCCTAAAATATTTTTTGAAAGCTTCTACATGGAGGAGCATACGAGATAACACATCCATACAGATGATAAAAAAGTAGGGGGAAAGGGGGTCACCTTGATGAATCCCTCTAGAGGGTTTAAAGGGGTCACCAGGAGACCTACTCAACATGACTGAGATTGAAGTAGTTGAGATGCACTAGAAAATGAGATCGCACCAATGTTTGGAAAATCTCATTTTTGTCAGAATTTTTAGGACAAAATCCTATTCAATTATCAAAAGTCTTACTCATATCAATTTTTATACCCTGAAAACCAGTTTTTCCTTTCTTTTTCTTCATTGAATGTAACAACTCATTTGCAATAACAATGTTATCAACAATTTGATTACCCGACACAAAGGACGCCGGATAGTGGTAAAAGGGTTTGATTCTCGGACTTATGAAGATTTAATTTCTAGACCTAATTTTTAATTACTAAAAAATAAATAAGACTAAACAGATTTGATTTTAAAAATAGATGGAAGAAAACTAGGGTTTAAGATTCCACCATTCACCAATACTTCTGTGATATGCCTAACAATTTTATGCTCAATTTAATCTAAATATGCCAAAAATAGGTTTTTAAAAGAATAATTGTAAATCCTAAGCATGAGACATCAAAAGAAGTCAACCCAGCATGACTCATCAAAAGAGAACACAACTATTTAAGAAAAACCATTTTTTTCAATTTTAATCAAGCAATTAATAATAAAAGAATTGTAAAGAAAATATAGATAAAACAGACATACCACTTAATTATTGGAAGAAAGGCTTCCTCCGTCACCCCAGTGATGTTGATTAGCTCATTGTAATGGAAACGCACTCAAAATATAGTTTCATTGCTCGAAAAGTGCTTACAATGGTTAAAAAGAAGTAACACAGAAGTTTTGAGACGCTTAAAAGCGTTACAGTGAATGGTTCGTAGTGTTACAGGAGGAAGAAAAGGGAACAGGAATAAAGATCAGACTAAAAATGCTGCAGAGAACCGACTGCTTCAGCAGCTTAATAGACGACTGAAACAGAGACAGAATCAACGACAGTTTCCTATCGTCTTTTGTTCTTCAGCGTGTTCTTTCCTCTTCAGCAGCAACAGAAAACTCCTTTTTGTTCCTGATTTTTTACGGTGGCTCTCCTCCCCCGATTTTCTTCAATTCTCTTCGTATATATAAGGTAAGTAAACCCTAATAAGCTTTATGAACCGATTAGGACTCCAAAAACTTATCCAAATCCACTTCTGATTACGTGAGAATTCCAAACAGAGTAAAACTCGGTTTTCCGATTCCTGATTGATTTTTCGACCATTTTTTTCGCCTCAAATTCTCTGTTTGACGTGTATTATTGTTGTTTAGGGTGTTTGAATCATTTGGGTAACTCATAGAAGCTTCCAAAACACTTAAAACTTGGTTGCAAATCATCGCAGCAAAATTTCTTCACGTAACCAAAGTTCCCACCAAAATCAAGTTTTTGAATTTAAAGAAGGGTGCCCAATCCATTGTCTGGGTGCCTTTAGTAAGACCAGTGGGTGCCTTTACTAATTTTTCCGAGGTGCAAATCATAACTTTTTGAGCCGATTTCTCCGCAAATCTTTATTTTTCTAAAGTACCTACAAAAACACAAAAACTAATAAAAGTACATAATCCAACACTATAAAAATAGGAAATCGAGCGCAAATTCGACACAAAAATGTGTCTATCACTTATACATTGAGGAGCATACGAGATAACACATCCATACAGATGATAAAAAAGTAGGGGGAAAGGGGGTCACCTTGATGAATCCCTCTAGAGGGTTTATAGGGGTCACCAGGAGACCTATTCAACATGACTGAGATTGAAGTAGTTGAGATGCACTGGAAAATGAGATCGCACCGTGTTTGGAAAATCTCATTTTTGTCAGAATTTTTAGGAAAAAATCCTATTCAATTATCAAAAGTCTTACTCATATCAATTTTTATACCCTGGAAACCAGTTTTTCCTTTCTTTTTCTTCATTGGATGTAACAACTCATTTGCAATAACAATGTTATCAACAATTTGATTACCCGACACAAAGGACGCCGGATATGGAGAGATGCAACTGTTGATACTACCACACTACCTATGAGAAAAGATGTTATGCAATAGCTCTGCGACCTGCTTTCAAGTTCAAGAGGCTGGACGGAAGGAAAGATATTTGTTTAGTTCTGCTTCCTACTATTAGGAAAAGGAGCTTGCTAATGTGGTTAGCCTACGAATATCTCACTTTTCCTTTCTTGAGCTAGTCAGTGAAGTAAGATCGATCGAACGGAAGCGATTAAAGAAGGCCCTTTAACAAAAGGGGATTGCTTGGCATTTACAATAACAAATCATCGTTTACATGTGTGTGCATTATATCTAATTCAGAAGCAGTGTTAACCATTTTTTGGACTGAAAAATTGCGTTGGTTTGATCTACAGGGTGGTATAAGGTTATAAGTTGTTTTGTTGATTTTGAGTTTGTGGATAGTTTCAGATGAATAAACTTCCCAACATACAAGCTTGCTAGAAAAAAGGTTATGGTTTGGCTAAAGGTGAAGCGGAAGTATATAGAAATAAACATCCATATTTCTCTTCTTATCGATTTTGGAATCATCCCATCAACAATGTTATTGGTTTTGTTAAATGATTATTAGTGTTTTCAATTTTTGTTTTTCTTAAGAATTGTTTTGTTTTGGGTATCTCTTATATGGATCCGCCTATTTGCTTTGTCTTTTGTTTTTGTACTGAGATTGAACTCTGAATTTGGGTTCTTTTTGCAAAAACATTTGCCACTTTTGACTTTTAAATACAAAATTAACTAAGCCAAAAGTTAAAAAGATGAGAGGGAATGATTCGTTAACGTGGTTATTCTCATACTATCTCACAATTTTGATACAAATTTTTAATAAAACTCAAACGACAAAGAATTTGTAGCAAATGTTTTAATAATATTTTCTTCTTACAATGCTTTACATTCCTTCTAAAAATGACCGTAATCCAAGGCGTATAAAATTGACTACTTTAAAAATCAGTCAATGGAAACTAATAGTTGATAATTATTGTTTATGGATAGTGAGGTTTAAAATCTCCTAATATATTTATCTGAGGTAGAAATGTAAAACTTTATAAAAAATATAAAATATACATCACTAAAAAATAATTCTAAATTTTTTAGATTTTTCAAGAGAAATTAAAATAAAATAATATAAGATAGTCATGTTAACATCTCTTATATAATAAATAAAAAGAAATATAAAAAATAAAAAATATACACTTTAATTTATAATCCAATATTAGCAAATTATTAGGGTCCACGAATTTATTAACGTATAAAGTTCATAGCAACTAAATTATTATGAGAAATTTTGTGTTTGGGTCGTAGGTTTTGGTATGGTAGAGTGTTTGGGTCGTAAATTTGTCCAATGATGTGTTTGGGTCGTAAGACCGTCAGTCAACACGGTCAAACTAACCGACCGTTAGTCCAAAAAATTACAAGTTTGCCATTCCGTCAAAGTACTCATCAACAGCCGTTTTTTTGTCAAAAATTCGGCAAACATTCGGCAAAAAATCGGCAAAGATTCGGCAAAGATTCTTTGTATCAGTTTTTTGTTCAAAAAATCGGCGAAAAAAACGTCAAAAATTCGTCAAAAAAACGTCAAAAATTCTCTGCATCATTTGCTTATTACGTTTTTTTTTTTTTTTTTTTTTTTTTTTTAACAAATTTGTGTTAAATATTTACCATTGCATTCACCACCATAACAAGAAAACTTAACAAAAAACAAATTGGCATCACAACAAAATAAGATTTTTAAGGATTTAAACAAGTTATACAATTGTAGAGTAGAGTATTTGGTTTGACAAGACAAAAAACAAAGTTAAAAACTAATACCATTTAACCCCAAAAGTAGAATTGTTGGTTTTCTTTAGCTGTGGCTGGTCTTGATTGTGCCCCAAAAGGGAAGCAGGCCTTGTTGATGTAGTAGGCTGTTGTGTGATTGTAGATGCCTGAGATGATGCCTGAGATGATTGAGATGCAGTAGCACTATGAGTACCTCTTCCTCTTCCCCTTGCAACACCACCCCCTCTTTCTCTTACAGCTGCACTTGTAGTACCAGCTGCACCACCTCTACCTCTTGCAATAGCACCAGGTCTCCCTCTACCAATTGGAATGTCAGCCATAGGTGGAATTCCACCTCTAGGTACTCCTCCATTAGTTGTCCTAATACCTGTAGTGATATATATTCTGGATGTAGGTGTTGGTCTAGGTATTGCGGCTCCATCACTGATAAGAGGCCTCCTATCATGTGGTCCACGATATATATGGACACCTAAGACCAATACATCATACATTAGATGGATGAGCTAGGTACTGGTGTCATGGATTAACATATGGTTCATTCACAGTTCAAGAAAGTGAAATGTACAAAAGAGATTCTGATAGCTACCACTTACCAACATTGGATGGATGACCCTCAGGTTGAAATTTGCAACCAGTTCTATTATGGCCCCACTCTTTACAAACTCCACATTGTTTCATTCCCCTTTGTATTCCAAGTTGCTCATTCCTCTCTCGCCTTCTTTGCGATCTTGGCCTACCAACTGGTCTTACGATTCTTGGAGGATTTACCTTGTAAACATCAGGGACCTATATTTGGCAATATTAAGTTCATATTTATACATTCTGTTGGATTAGTTAAATGAAACACAAAATATATTGGATTAGAAATCATACCTCAAGCCAATATACCGGATTGGCTATTGGCTCTATATTGCCATCAAGATTTTAATAAGCACAACATAATGAGACACAAAATAAGGAGACATGAAAAAAGAGCACACACCTTTAGGTTTACAACTATGTTTCAACTCTCCAGATTTGCACACTAAATGTGATCTTATCAAAGGTTGGATAACAATTAACTCTCCAAGTACATCCTTCCGCTGCACATCTCCATTCTTGCCTTTTTTCAGTATTCATTATCTTTTTAACACTAAAATGCCTCTTAATTGCTAAATCTCTCAAGTACTTCCTACAATGAATAAATGTTGGCCATTCCATGCCAATATATAACTGATATGTGGGAGAATTTGCAACACTAAACTCATCATCCTCATCTTCATTTTCATACAGATTTTGGGTGTTTTTAATGAACTCACCATGATCAATTTCTTCATGTCTACAAACCTCAGCTTCATCACTATACAAAACTAGTTGTTGATTAATGTTATCCACTTCATTGTCAGCATCAGTAGGTACATCATCCCCTTCATCACTCTCACTTCCTGTGTAATATGAGCTTTCTTCATCACAATTCTCAAGATTAAGGTTCCTTACTCTTGGAATGTAGTCTTCATCTTCAGAACTACACCCATCATTCACCAACCTGTTTACAAACAAATGATTTCATTCAAATCACAAATCAATCACAATCATAGAAGCAAGATCAAAGTATAGATTTAAAAACTCTACTACCCATTGTTAAAACCCTAAAAACCAAACATAAAATTATCAAAATTACTTACCTAGATACACTTTTGTTCATCATTGGCTTAATCTTAGTGTTGATAATCGATTAATACCCACAAACCCTTGATTGATCGTTGCTTTTTCTTGTTTTTCTTTTTTTTTTGCAGGGAGGAATAAGCAAAGGAAGAAGCAAAGGAAGAAGCAACTTCTAAAAAACCCAAAAAAACCAAAAAACCCGTAATAACAAAAAGCAACAGAGATTTTTTGAATTAATCGGCGATTAATTGGAAAAATCGGCTCAAAAAAACGGCGATTTTTTGGACAAAAAATGATACAGAGAATCTTTGCCGAATCTTTGCCGAATGTTTGCCGAATTTTTGACGAAATTTTGACAAAAAAACGGCTGTTAATGGGTACTTTGACTGAATGGCAAACTTGTAATTTTTTGGACTAACGGTCGGTTAGTTTGACCGTGTTGACTGACGGTCTTACGACCCAAACACATCATTGGACAAATTTACGACCCAAACACTCTACCATACCAAAACCTACGACCCAAACACAAAATTTCTCAATTATTATTGATCGATGAAATTATGCATGGTTTTTCATCGGTGACGTGCGCCTAACCTTTATGTATCTCACATGGAGGGTACACAAAAAAGAAAGAAAAAGAAAATCCACTAGGGGATGCTAATTTACTTTCCAATTGATCACTGCCACGCATCCCCGAGTCATACAAATTATTTTTAAGCTGCAGCACCCCAAACAAAACTCAATTTATTTATGATTCTGCAGCATCTTACCAAAAACACGTTCAAGTAGGAATGCCATCGCCTCGAAGAAATCATTTGTCACGGTACAAAGATGAATAGCTATTTATTCTGCTTAGTTTGTTATTAATTATTAGAAAAATTAGAAATATATCCCAGATTTAAACTAGTAACTAAGAGATATGTCTATAATATTAGAAATTAAGGGGTATGTCTTGTCTATTTTTTCTGTTAAATATATATTTTTGGACAGTTATGTCCTCCACACATAAAACATTTAATGGTTAAAGAGAGGGAAAATTGAAAATATATCCCGTATTTATGAAGTTGATCATGATGGTGATTGATTGACGGAAGCGGGAGTTGATGATGGTGTGAAACCAATTTAAATGTCAAGGGAATAAATGTCTAAAAATATATATTTAACGGAAAAATAGACGGCTGTGACATACCCCTTAATTTCTAACATTATAGAACAGATTCCCAACTGATAATTCAAATCTATAAAACATTTAATGGTTAAAAAGAGTGAAAATTAGAAATATTTCCCGGATTTATGAAGTTGATCTTGATGGTGATTGATTGACGGAAGCGGGAGTTGATGATGGTGTGAAACCAATTTAAATATTAAGGGCATAACTGTCTAAAAATATATATTTAACAGAAAAATAGACGACTCGGACATACCCCTTAATTTCTAATACAGATTTCCAATTGATAATTTAAACCTGGGATATATTCTCAATTATCCCTTAATTATTTCAGTACATTTTTGCTTTGTGCATTGAAACGTGGACTTTACCTTGGGAAGAAGGAATACAATCGTGATCAAAAGAGTGTGGCCTGTGGCTGTATAGAGTACAATCCCCGACCCCGAGTACACGACAATAAGATACCTTTACAACATTTTCTTATTTTCATGTCTAATAAAGTTACTCAAAATCTTCAGCGATTACAGACTTGCTAGAAAAGCAAGTGTGAACGGCGACCTAATTATGATTATTTTATTTCCTAATGGAATTCATGATTGTAATGCTGTATGTTGTACTAATGTAGCAGGATAGTTACATTATCAAGTTGGCTGTTTTCAAAATTCAGCCATAGAAAACGAAAATAAATTTAAATAGCTTTTGACATATGTGAAGTATTGTGATATTGCTAGCACATCTACTTCTCATTGCATTTCTTCTTGCAAAACCATAGCTGATACAAGACACTTCTCTTAATCAGATTCGAGTCTAACGCTTCAGCAAGAATATGTAAACTCGAAAGTATTTTGAATTCAAGGGTTTCAGCAAGCATGATGTGACTTCCCAAGCGATATATTTTTATATTAAAACTTATACTGTTAATGATCAGTGTACTTGATACTCGAATAGAATCCAATGGAGTAGGGTCGAGACCGAGTGGTCGAGTTTTGTTTGTGCTGACCGTTCTACACTAAAATATATAGCATCAATTCCGGTACTGGTTCTCGCAAAATGGTTCCAAATTATTATCAATCATCTTCATTTGAATCATTTCGTATTCGTTTCTTGAACTTTCTTATATCATATGATTGAAACATCTTTTTCTCTTTTTTTCTTTTTTTCTTTTTTTTGAACCGGATTGAAACATCTACTGTATTTTGTATAAAATCCCGTGCACTGCGTCATTGCGTTTGCTATATTTGCAAGATACTCGATTGCCACGAGTTACTTCCATTTGGACTAAACAGTCAAGATGATTACGTAGTAACACTTCATGATTTTCTTAAATAAAAACAAGAGAAAGTACATGCGATTTTTCAAGCTTCGTTTCTTTGTAATTTAAAATGGTTCTGCAGATCTTGTTGGACTCTTGCTCCATCTCGATTATCGAGTCACTTCCAAACCAATGTCTTTACTACTTTTCCCATCCATTGGGCATCGTGAATTCTTTGTTAATTACTAAATGGTACGCGTCACAACTGGCAAAAACGCGTTGTCTCGGTATAATATGGAAAACACTAAACTCTCCCAAAAAAACGTAGACCAAGGTTTTATTTTCAGAATATTTTTTATTATAGGATCCATATATTAATATAAAAAAATATTTTCTTAAATCCTAGAATGGTAAGAGAGTCACATCAATATCTACGGATGAGAGATAAGTTTTGGGAGTAGGTTTCGATAAAAATTTCATCCTTCGCACATGCAGGTTGCATCATAGATTAATCTGACTCAATGTAGTCTATACCGGCGATACGACCGAAATATTGCTAGTTTTATCGATATCGGGCCTCATCAGATACGAAATATCCGATATTGTTAGAATGGTATTTGCCCGAAAATATCAGCCGATATTGACCGGTACGAGTTGACCGAAATGACCGATATGAACCGGTACGGTCGGTTTTCAATTAAAAAAAATAAAAAATATATCTTTATCATTGTTCTAGGGTTTTAATTTGTTACTTTTTTTTTTTTTGGTATTTTAGAAAAATGAGTACTAGTTTTATATATCTTAGTAGGTCGAATAGGGAAAAAAACGTTTGATATAATAATAATAGGTATAAAAAATATGGACCGATATTTCGCCGATATTTTAAACCAAAATTTCTCCGGTACAAAAGCATATCAGTGTATCGCTCTCGACCGATACGAACCGAAATCCGGTATGGACTACATTGATCTGACTTTTAACATGTTACAGACTCTGGAAAACATTCCAGGGTCCCAAATTGACCATTGGAAGTCCAGAGTTCATAATTCCATGATTTAACCATTGGGTACTATTACTAGTAGGTTGATATCATTTGAACCGGTCTAACAATCAGGATCTATAAACAATTGTTTGTCCTATATATAATATTATCACGCTGTTAATAATAGTATCTTCCTTTGTATAGAACTCGATTAAAAAAACCTTCAATGGTTTACTTTTTTAATTTTGTAAAATATACGAAAATATTATTTGCAAGTAAAATTTAGCTTTCCTCTACTTGTAGAATTAAAGTCTAGATAGAAATCAATATGGATATGTACATTTATGACTAGTCACCGTAGCAAAGTGTTCATGCCTTCATGATCTTCAACTACATATATTCGGTCAAGAAGGGTTTTCATCTGTCGAACTTGGGCCGTTAGTTGCGGTATGACCAGATATACGAAAAATGTGCTCGAAGCGTGGCTTCCTGTAGGGTCACCAAATCAATCAACTGATGTTGGTCCTACAGTAAAGACCCCGAGAGCTACCTTTCTCGCAGTGATTTCATGTTTTCTGTATTTCTTTATTGGTGTTCTATGCACCCAATCGAACATCGAATAAGCCAACCCTCTGCAGTAAATTCTTCTGCCGACACTATCCTTATACAGGACTTAACTTTCCCGCTCAATTTTTCTTAAATGTTGATTTCGAAATTAGCAGGACACTTTTCCTCACTGGGGCCGGATGAGAGTTGATTTAAGGGAATTTTACACACAAAAAAACATAAAAATTACTACTCACTGATTCTATATTACAACCATGTCGTACTTGTGAGTATCAAAAAGTTGCTTGACACGTGGCAGCAAAGTGCGGTG
>JAJJMC010025232.1:3896888-3939499 GCA_023531435.1 Papaver californicum | reverse complement strand
TCCTTAATTTTGGTTGTTTTGGGTTGATTCAATTTTCTGCCCAAACAGTACTGTTACACCGTGTTGACTTAAAAGGTCGTATTTTCATCTATTTTATTCAAAATTGAGAAAATGGTGTTAGCTTTTTACCTAAATACCCTATTATGATGATGCATTTGTAAAAATAACTTTATTTATCACTGAATATTTTTTCACCCGTTAAATCTCCGAGAGGAAGCGATAATTCCTAGAAGATGATTGGTTGAATGTCATATAAAATCCTAAACCAAACAATATCTAATTGAATCACAATTAATTCATTTGGCAAAGATATAATCAAATTATAAGAACCCAAAAAGTAATTATGTTTCGTACTTTACGTCAGATCGATGGACCCCATATCAATAACTCTTATTCAACCTCCCACTGGTGGAAACATACTTATTTGTTAATGTCTTGTAACGGTATGGCCATTTTTTCTATCAGGTTCTAAAAGAATGACATTTTTTGATAATCCCCTTGATTTAATCCAGGAATTGGCTAATAAGACAAATTAGGGGTCTTAAGGAATAAGAGTTTGAAAACGCTTCTTATCCCCGCTATCCTTCTAAGAGGGTGTTTGTTTTTTGTACTTTAAAGTGATTTCACTTCAAATGTCTTTAAAATGGTGGGACCTAGAAAAAATGGGGTGTTTGTTTTTTTGACTATATAGTGATTATCACTTCAAGTTGTGATGATTTGAAGTGCAAAATATGAAGTAGCAAAAAACTACTTCAATTTTACCACTTCAAATAATTATCACTTACTACCTATTTAACCCTTTAACAAATATTATTATTCTAAACTCTATCCCCACAAACCTAAAAATAAACTATCTCATTCTCTAAACTCCCACCGCTACTCTCATCATTCTCTAAACTCCTACCGTTTCACCGTGGAATTCACAATTTCGAACTGGAACAAATTTGGGGTATGTATAATCTTCTTCTTTCTTCTCTTCATTTATGTTTATCTGTTTATCTGTTTATCGGTATAGTTGATTTTAGATCTTAATTCTTCCCACTTTCAAATTCCCTTTGTAACAACAACAAAAAATGTTCCATCACTACTAATACTTTGGATTCACCAATTAGGGTATACATCTATGAATTACCAAATAGATTTAATTTTGCAATGGTTAGTCATATTTTTTTAACAAATGATAACGAAAGTGGTATTGTGAATTCATCAAATTTACCGTCATGGCCAAATAATTATGGATTAAAGAAACAACATAGTGTCGAGTATTGGTTAATAACTTCGATTCTGTATGATGGTGGAAGTTTAAATGATGGAAGAGAAGTTGTTAGGGTATTTGATCCAGATAGTGTTAATGTTTTCTACTGTACCCTTCTTTTCATCATTGAGTTTTAACAGTCATGGGCATAATATGACAGATCCTGAAACTGAAGTTGATAAGCAATTACAGGTATAATTATAATTCTTACTTCTTTACTTGTTCTTTGAGTGTGTGTATTTTGTGTAATATGTAATCTAATTTGATATTGGTATTTTATATATGTACTTGGCAATTTTAGTTATGCACAAAAACTAAATTAGTTAGGATGTCCTCATATAATGGGAGAAACATTTTCAGTCTGGTTCTTCATCCTTGAAATTTCTACTTCCTCTCAAAGCTTGATCTTTCAAACTTCCACTTGTTAGTAAGTTCTAGACTATATTTTTCTTTTTACGCAAACTAAAACCTTTAATAACTATAGACATTATCTTGTACAGTTTTTTATAGAGATTATAATGCAAGTGTTATGATTCATGAACTCTTGATTGTGTCTATTCATTCTAGGTTATAGTTTATTTGACCAAAATTGAAACAGTTTAACATTTATGAAAAATGCTCAATCATTATTTGATGAACTCTTGATACTTCTGCTGTCAGTCTTGGTAACAGATATCTAATAAGACTATCCATCTTATATAAAAAAAGATTAAGATTTAGGATGCTCATATTCTGGAAATGAAGAGCTCAGTTCTGTAGAATTTTGAATAATTCACCCTGCTAGATATCCACATGAAAATATGGGAAAATTTGTAAAATGTCATGACAATGATCTGGTTGAGTCATGTCTTGAGAACATTAGCATGGTTAAGATATATTACAGTGTCCAAAATCAAAGTGGTTTAAGTTGACATAGTATCAAAGTGATGTTTGTTAGCAGTGGCGTATGCAAATTTCATGACCATGATCTAGTTGAGTCATGTCATCCAAATGAACAACACATATTTTCTCTTTAGACAGACTATCTTTTCAGAAAAGTTGATCTTAAATACAAGACAATAGTAAACTGTGCATATATATAGTGAGATGTAACTATTATCTAGATAGTTTGAGATTAAGATATTCCAGTCTCGAAAATCTAAATCATTCAGAAGTTAGAAACTTAGTACATCTGAAACTGATTGTTGTCCTAAGATTTCTACATCAAAACTCTTACTCCAGTTTTATCTTCATTCAGGTAAGAATGGTGTATCTTAACTACTTGAAAGTTATTTCTGTAATTAGTATTCTGGTTGGAACATGAATGTTTTAGAGAACAGGAATGTTTTAGAAAAAGCTCTAAACCCTTCAAAATTCTAAGGTCATGGTTAGAACAAGAATGTTTTAGAGAACTAATCCAGGATAACTGGATTTTGCAGTCGATTTCAACATCCTTGAGCCGAGATGATTTTAAGAGTGGAAATAGTTCATTGATTCCCAGAATCTGTGGCCTTACTTGGCATCCTTTCAGCGATGATCAAGGCTCAGCATCATTGAGCAATGTAAGTAGAATGTCAGCAGCGTTTCTGTTGTAATCCATCTTGAGGCTGCTGATAATTTAGTGAATAAGAAGCTTTTACATTGCTGACATTTTACTTACTTATTTTGTGTCAGTGAATAGTGCCTGATTATCAGGTAGTATGCTTATATCTTTTCTATTTGTTTGTTTGTGATAATCATGAATGAGCATAGTGAAACAATTCAGTTGTCTCCTTTAGTGAATCTTCTGTTTACTTAGGCGCTAAAAAGTTTTGTGCTGCTTATATATATTGTTTCGGAATTGCTCTATCTAATGGGTGATGTTTTTCCTTTTGCATTATGTGTCTTAAATATATGTGTAGGATTTGAAACAAGATGGATAAGAATGAGAAAAGAAGTCCTCATGTATGGAAAGAGAAGCCTGAAATGGAGAAGGAGTTTATCCGCTTATGCTTGGAGGCGGTTAATCAGCACGGATACTCAGGAACTTCTCTAAAGTCATGGACTAACATCTATACTACCCTAAACACCAAGTTCTAACAAAAATTTGATCAAAAGCCTGTGAAAAATAAGTGGAACAATTTGAAAAGAAGTTAATGGTGTGGAGAACATTGACCCACAAAACGGCCATGGTTATAATGCTGAAACTGGAACATTTGATTGGCCAGATGAAGTTTGGGCAGCAGAAATCAAGGCAAGTAGTCATTCATTTTATAGTTGTAAAAATTTGTCATTTGATTAACTATATAGTCTAACTAGTAGTATTCTAATTTATTATCACATAACCAGAGAGACGGGAGGGTCAGCAAATTTAGGAAGAACCCTTTACCTAACTGGAAGGAATTGGAGGAGTTATTCGAGGGCACTTTTGCAACTGGTTGCGGGGCATGCAGTAGCATGGATGCTGAATATGATGAGATTGAGGTTAATGTACCTACTGATGTGGAGTTTGATGCATGGGTACATTTGGATGATGATCTTCTAACTTATGCATGTGATGCGAGTGAGATGAATGTACCCATTAATGTCACAAATGAGGAGAGTTCTGCAACTAAGAATCCCTCAAACATAAGTGCCAATTCTTAAAAGAAAAAGAAAAAGTGGGGAATATAGTGAGATTTTTGGAATGTTGAAGGAGAATTTGGAGCACAACAAGGAAGGTTTAGATTAATTTAGGGAGAAAGTTGAAGAGGAGGAAACAAGAGCTTACTCTGGAGTTGAGTGTCTTCAATTGTTACAAGCAATGCTTGATATGCCAGAAATTGGCATAGATGGAACTATTGTCGGTCGAGCATGGAGCAAGATGGTATCTAGTGGTGATTATCGTAAGGGTTTTGTAATGCTAAAAGACATCGAGATTAAAGCAGCATATGTTCGTAGCCTTGCAGATGCTTGATATTGATATAATATTATGCTTGCACACTTTTTTTTGTTAAATCTTTTTGACACTATATTTTGAAGCCAAGACTGATAAACAAAATTTTATTTTGGTTAGATCATGTTGGTACTTTGTTTAATTTGGATTAAAACTTGTGTAATGCTTGTTTTGGATGAATGGTGATAACTCTTTTTTACATGAGTTTGAATTATGTATCATGTTTAGTTCTTATTTATGATGAATGATGATTATCCTCTTTTATGTGTGTTTGATATATGCTCGTTTTATATATATCTAAGTTGAATTTGTTATGTTATAATGTTTTATTTCTATATTGTAGATGGTGAACTCAATCAGGGAACTATTCATATACTTGTGCAAGGAACAAGAAAAGTTTATGCTTATGGCAATGACATCTCTTTTATGGCTTAAAGAATCTGAAGGAAGTAATGGTACTCGAAAAAAGATATGTGTCTCGTCTCTTAGTGGTAAAGCTTACATGGAGGAGTTGCTGAAAGGAGCACCTATTGTAATGTATGATCTACTTAGAATGGACACTCATGCCTTTACTCAACTATGCTCATATTTCAGAGAGAATGGATTACTTACTGATAGCAAGCATTTAGATGTTGAAGAGAAGGTTGCAATGTTTTTGATGACAATTGGTCATGTTGAATCAAACCGAATGATTAAAAATCGGTTTCAACATTCTGGACAAACTATTAGTAAGTATTTTCACGAAGTGTTGAAAGCGATGTTGAAATTCTCTAAAGAAATGATAGTCCCGCCAGCATTTGACAAACCTATGCCACCAATTCGAACGCATCAACGCCTTTGGGAAGGACCATTTGAAGGAGAAATTGGAGCATTAGATGGTACCATAATCCATGCAAACGTTCCACCAGAAAGAGAATTTCATACCGAGGAAGAGGTGGGAAAGAATGTTTTCAAAATGTCATGGCTATATGTGATTTCGATATGAAATTCTTATATGTGGTAGCTGGGTGGGAAGGTGTAGCTCACGATTCCAGAGTGCTATGTGAAAGTATTCGTAACCCGGCATTTAAGTTTCCACTTCCTCCTCCAGGTAATTTATATTAATTTATTTAAAATTTCTTATTCTTATCTAATTAATGAATAATTATAACTAGTGTATTGGTCATGATTTATTTATCTTGCTTCTTTGTTGTAGATAAATATTATTTATGTGATCTTGCTTACTCGCACACGAGGGGTTTTATGGCTCCTTATCGGGGTCAAAGATATTGGTTGTCAAGTTGGAGATCCGGTCCCGCGGTTAGTAAAGAGAAAACATTCAATCGTGCTCATGCTCGATTACGGAACGTGATCGAAAGTACTTTTGGTGTATTGAAGAATAGATTTAAAATATTAGAAAGAATGCCATCTTATAGCTTGCGTACTCAGACACATATAGTGATTGCATGTATGACGGTTCATAACTATCTTCGTCGGTATTCTCTTAATGATGAGTTGTTTTCGCAATATGAAGATGATGATTTTGTAGTTAACGATAACGAAGATCCGATGCTTCCTTCCGAAACATTTAGGCCTCAAAATCAATTTGCAATAGTCCAGCTTCGTGAGGAAATTGCTAACAAACTAGTTACTCTTAACAACAATTAAGGTTCTTGTGTTTATGTTTGTCGTGAATTTAAACTTTTGTTTGGTAGTTTTGGATTTGTTGACATTATTATGTTTTTATCATGAGGAATGATGATGAATTTTATCATTAAAATGGAAGAAACATATCTAAGGGTAAAATAGACAGTTGTAACATAAAAAGCACTTTAAAGTGAAAAAACAAACACATAGCACTTCAAAATAGAATTTTAAAGTGCCTACAAAACAAACACACAACACTTCAAAATAACATTTGAAAGTGCAAGCACTTTGAAGTGATTTTCACTTTAAAGTGATAATCACTATATAGTGAAAAAAACAAACACCACCTAAGTGTGATAAATTTACTGGTCAATAACTGTTTAGCCGGAATTTACAACACATTCCCAAAGATTTATGATTCCCCAGTTAATAAGTTTAGATGGAGGCTAATAATGAAAAATAAAAGTGGGAGAAAATTTTAGGGGATATGTAACATTTTCGGTAAAAAGTGGTGACATCTTTGTATGTTCATCATTTGATATACTTATAGCATCTTTTCGGATAATGGAATAATGAATCAAGAGAAAGTTGTAATCATATTTATATTTATTTTTATATTTACCCAAAAACAAAATAATGTAACAAATTTAAATGACCAAAGGTTTGTAGAGATTTTTATTATAAAACACAGTCGAACCTGGAGCTTAAAAAGATTTTCATTTTGAAACCTAGTTGAAATTGGGGTTTGTGTTTATTTTTTTAAGCGTTGAATAATTGAGTAATTTTGGATATAAAGGGTGACTCAATCTTTCCCTTAACACTTGGCTATCATTTATAGCACTGCTTTGGATTGATATAATCGGGTAGCCCATAAAATGAACAAGGATGCTCTCAAATAGGGATCATATTGTTTATGTGACGTTTTCTTTCATTACTATTGGTGGAGATTTTGTCCCTGATTCAGTAACTTCATATCTAAAGTGATTCTGAAATAAAGAGGGTACCAAGTACACCACAACAGACTCACCTTATATAATCTTATCGTAACAATAACGACATGAAGAATATTTCAACACGGGCGATCTTTGTAATAGTAAAAGTTTGGATCGAATTAACTATGGGATTTTTACCAAGATGTGATTACGTACAAGTATGATTACTTAATTATAACTATGACAATTATAATGCGGGAAGTAAAAAAATCATACAACACACAAGATTTCTTTAACGAGGAAAACTGCATGGCAAAAAACCCCTGGTACCTAGTCCAAATTTGAATACTCTCATAATTAAGCTGCTATACAAATTGACTACCTCAACTTCATATAGTTAAGACCAAGTAAACTACTTATAAGTGCATAATTTACATGTTTTTAATGTCAAATCCATACTAATATTTGCTATAATCTTGCATATTACTTGTTATTATGTTTGTTTTCTATCTATGTCTTATATTAGGTGAATCATCCCAATAAGAGTGAAATTGCTACAAAAGAGCTAAGAAGCAGAAAAGCATTCAAGCATCCCAAGGCCAAAGAAGAAAAAAGGAGTTTATTGCGACATGAAATGAACAAGAAAATTGAGTTCTACAAGTGAAGAAGGGACAAAGACCAAATTAAACTCATCCAAAGTCAGGATTTCTTAATACCATCTCGAAGAGAATTGAAGTACAAAGAAAAAGCAAGAAAAATTAGGTTATTCCGACATCGGACGGAGAAGTTACGAGCAAAACAAGATAATATTGAGGAACCATACCCATCTGAATTTGTGAACTAAAAGGGTTTTAATTTAAACCTTACACTTCTGAATCTGTTATTAAAATGGGCTGCCAATTGAATAGTGTTATATGCACCAACCCAATTGTTAAGGGCAACTTCATGAAAAATCTTTTTGAGTTCACAGTGAGAAAAGTGTTTTTCCGGGTAAACCAAGGTTGGATCCTTTAGGCATACGTCCCGGATTTGCTGTTGGCTTAGAAGATGGTTTGATTCGAGAGATGGTGGCAGTGAATAAGGATTGCTGTGAGATATGGTTTATATGAGAGTTCGTGAGGCAATGTCAGATGATGATCATGCCATTGATGGTGACGCTGTTGAAGCGGTGGTGTGAAGATAGAACTCGAGATGGAGATGCTGCTGGTGATCGAGATGAATTTCTCTGTTGATAGTTGATGATAATACTCAATGAATGGTGGCTGTTGCTGCCACTGATAGTAGTTACTGCAGTAAACTCGAGTTAGCTATTGACGTGAAGGGTGAAGGTGAATTAATGGAAGTTGAGCTATGAAGATCAAGATGGTGACTGTGATCGATAATGTGAGGCATTGAGACTGTGATTCTCGGTAATGATTTTGATGGCAGTTCGATAGAAATTATTGGTGGTGATGATCATTGATCGTGATGGGGAGTTATTAGTAGAGACATGAAGGAGGGTTTGTTGTGAAGTGAATGTTTGGGTTCAAGGTTAGCAGCGAAATAGAGCTGTGGTCGAGTTTCTAATGGCTGTTGGTGGCAGAGATGATCGGTGATGGATTCGAATCGAGGAACTCGAGCCTGGCAGTTGGGTAGAGTAAGGAGATGGAGATGGGTCCGTAAATGGGCTGGGTCTAGTTCTGAGCATGAGCCCATTAGCTATTTTAAGCTATTATCTCACGGCTAGTGCTTGGTTTGACCTATTTTTGACATATGTTGATATTTTAGAAACCTATTTTGACCGGGATTCGAACACGGGCACTTTTACAATTTGGGACACCTATTTAAGAGATTCTTTTAATTATTTTGGAATAAAATCTATTCTTTTATCAAGCTTTTGGAGAGAAGAACACAAGAAGGAAAAACTAGGGTTTTGGAGCGTTTTCATCACCGTAACTATTTCTTTTCTACTTTATCATATGTATACCATGGATTTGACTACATCCATGAGTAGTTAAACGTCTTATTGTTTGACGATGAATTCTAAGTTCTAATACATGATTCATAACATATAAATCTATTTTTCTACTATTTCACATGACTATGGTTTGGTTTTACTATAATTAATGATTATGATTTATTGATAAATTATTTAAGTGGCCAACTAAATTAGTTTGTTAGTAAATCTAATGCTAGTAAAGATTTAGGATATCCATAACTGTTGACTAAATATTACACAAGTAGAAATTGTGAGACCTTGCAGAAGGATTCTGTAAAGCAATCGCAAATAAAATCAACACTAGAAAGTGGACCGAGCGTACTGAGTTTAACTACTACGACTAAACCTAAATTCACAACCCTAAAGCATTCTATTGAATTATGCCTTGAGGGCGTACTTCAGGCTGGTCCAGCTGAATAAAATAGGGTGACTAAGCGTACCTGTTACCCAGTGATATAAAGAATTTTAGGGATAACTAAGCGTAACTGTTATCCTACGGTTGGTGATAATATGTCATTAATAGAGAATGGATGAATATATTAAGTTGAAGATTGTTTAGTAACGAAGAAGAATTTCTCGATCATATTTCTCTTTATTGCTTGCATCGTAGTCAATTTTAATTGCTTTGTCAGTTATTTTCAACATATAACAAACCCCTTTTGTGACATTCAACAACTAAAACACCTTGCTCTTCGTGGGAACAAATCTTATTTACTACTATATTATTTATCAGTGAAATAGAACATAAGTAAAATAATGTGTGCACCTACGACACACACCAAATTTTTAGCGCCGCTGCCGAGGAGCAGTCGGTTTTAGTTGTTATTTATTTTATTTTATTTCGTTTTTAGGTTTATTTTTAAATTTGAACTTTGTTTTCCAAGATTTATTTTGGTTTCAAGTACTTAATCTCTTGCACCTAAACTTGGGATTTCCGAAGGTGCATAATTCAAACTCGAAGGGGGAAAGTACTTCTAGAACCTCAATTTTTGCTACAAGATCCACCTCTAGAAGAGATGAGTGGTCCTCAACCTTCAGAGAAGAAGTTACAAGAGTTGACCTCTCCATGTTTAGACTCGCAACCACTGTGTATTAACATATCTGCAAAAATGGAACTGAAGTCGAATCTAATTCATCATTTACCTAAGTTCAAGGGACATGCAAGTGAAAACCCAAATCGTCACCTTCAACAGTTTCAGAACACGATGACGAGTCTTAGGCATGGAACCGAAGATAGTGAAACGACTATGCTGCAAGCCTTTCCATTATCACTGACAGACTTAACAAAAGAATGGTTGTATTACCTTCCTTCAGGGAGTATTACAACATGGATAAATATGAAAAAGCTATTTCTTGAAAAATATTTTCCTGCTTCTAAGGCAGCGTCTGCTCATAAAGAGATCAGTAGTATTCTACAGATTACTAGGGAGTCTCTGTATGAATATTGTGAGAGGTACAAACGGTTGTTAGCAAGCAGCCCACACCATAACATCTCCAACACACTAGTCATTCAATACTTCTATGAAGGATTAATTCTGGAGCAGAGGAACTTGATTGATGCAGCTGCAGGAGGTCCACTTATTGAAAGGACGATCTCGCAGACAACTAATTTGATCGAGAATATGGCTTCAAATGCGCAATAATTCTATTCCGGAAAAAGCTCCCATGTCAGGAGAGTTAGTGATATAGAAGAGTCTTCATAGTCGGAACAACACCTGAACAACATAGAAAAGGTAGTGCAACGAATGGCTGCGGTGATTATTCCCTCCTATGAAGAAGAGGCCGAACAAGTGATGTTGTGTTCCCTAATCAGAGGCCAAGGTGACCCCTATTCAAATACCTATAATACAGGTTGGAAATATCACCAAATTTTAGTTATGCAAACAACCAAGGTGGAGCCCCTATGCCAACTTATGGAAGACAAAGTGGATTTCAGCCACAACAACAATTTCAGCAACCACAACAAGCTAAGAAGCAAGGCTCGTCCATTGATGACAAGTTCAAAACTATGATGCAGAGCATGCAGGGTATCACTTCTATGTTTCAACAAATTCAACAGAAGACAAATGCTGCCATTAAAGATTTGCAGACTCAAATGGGGAAAATAACGACCGATATGAATCTAATGAAGTCACAAGCATCAACGAATCTGCCATCACAACCTTTTGGGAACCCAAGGGAGTATGTCAATGTTGTAACTCTAAGGAGTGGGAGGCAATTTGAAGAGACACAATAACAAGAAGATGGTAATGACGACGCAGAAAAGGAAGTTGGGGTAGAAACCGTACCGAAGGAAAAGCATACCTAAGGACACGGTGCCTACTTTTACTACTCCATCACCCTTTCCTAGTCGCTTTGCCTAGTCAAAGAAGCAAGCTCAAGATAAGGAAATCATGAATATCTTCAGTAAGATACAAATCAACATTCCATTTATTGAGGCCATCAGAACAATACCTAGATACGCCAAGTTTCTGAAGGATTTATGTACAAGGAAGGATAGGTTGATTGCTAATGAGATTATGGAGGTGGGAGAAAGTGCGTCAGCCATGATACTGAAGAAGATGCTGATGCGTGTCGTAGGTGCAACAAATTAATTATCTTAGTTTCCACTTAATTAATAAATTATATAATGGAAGTAAGGTTCGACCCCTCGAAGAGCAAGGAGTTTTAGTTGTCGAAAAATGTCACAAAGGTTTTTTTGCAAAAGATATTAAATAAAATAAATAGCAAAATAAATTAAATTAATTGAGTTAAAATCAATGAATAGAAATATGATCAAGGAATCCTTCTTCGTTACTAAATATTCATTAAATTGATATATTCACCTATTATTGTTAATCACAAATTATTACCAACAGTAGAGTAGCAGCTAGCTCAGTGTTATCCCCTAATTTCCTTATATCACTGAATACTGAAGCTCTCCAATAACAGATTCTATTCTTCTAAACCATCTACTAGTAGCTCACTTTAGATGTAATTTGGTCGAATGCATTATATTTTGTGAATTTATAGGTTGATCCTAGTAGTTAGACTCTTAGCTCAAGGTCCACTTTCTAGGGGTGTTTTTACTCGCAATCGCTTTATAGAATCCCTCTGCGGGGTTTCACGATTTCTACTTGTGTAAAGAAATTAGTAGACTATTACACTTATCTTCCAAATCTTTACTAGCATTAGATTAATTAATAAGACAATTCAGTTGGCCACCTACACAATTTTATAAATAATCTTATTAATTAATATGAGTAAAAGCAAACCATAATTATGTGAAGAACTCAAAATAAGTTTTTATAAAAATTTAAATCACATTTAGAACTAGGAAATCATCCTCAATCAATTAATTAATTAGCTATTCATAATGGAGTTCACAAAAGAAATCAAATCAGAGAAAGGATATAATGCAAACTACAAACGGAGAAAAGCTTTATCTAGAATCGCCGCGAACTTGAGCTAACCGTGCATAAATTGACTCTTTAAGCTTCCGAATTTCTTTCAGGACTTTTATCAAACAACTTCCGTGCATGAACTCGTGTTGAGAAGGTATGGTCTGGTGGTGATTTGAGCATCTATTTATAGTGTTTTGTCCCTGAAAACTCGAATCTAATTATCACCAACAATTCTCAATCGGTACACTCTCAAACGCGGTTTAATTCTCACCATTCATCTTAAAATCGACGACAAAAGGGGTCACCTTGTGACTAATAGTGCAGCTGGATCTGTCTGATTCATACACTGCTGTTCTGAGTCGGTAAACAACAGAAACTGTTATTCCCTTTCTTTTGTTGTTCCTACACGTGTATGTCGAGGTTTTGTTCTCTCTTTCTTATCTGTTTTATGTCTTTATAAACAGAAATGTTATCAGTTTGTAAAACTGCGGCTTATTTCTCAATTCAGTAGTTCAATAAAATGAAGTTTCATTTAATATTTTTATCATGGTATCAGATAAAGAAATCCATTAGTTTTTTTTTTTGGTTCGATCTATCTTTCTCTTCCGTTATATTCTCTTCATATTAACAGATTTCTTATCATCTCCTTCAATCCTATTTTCATCGCTCAATATCAAATTACTCGAATTCCTATCCATCAGTTAACAAATCTTGTTTCTCTGAAGCTCACAAATGATAATTATCTTACTTGGAAATCCTTGATGATTTCCTTTATTGTTCTTTTAAGATTCTCAAATTCTTGGATGGATCTCATCCATGTCCTGCTCAATTCACAACTAGAGCTGCTACTGTTGAAAATGTTCTTTATACTGAATGGATAAAGAGGAAATATTATACTCTGGATACAGTCTACAATAGTTGAATCGATTATTCTATATTTTGTTAGTGCTACATCTTCAAGAGCTCTCTGGATAGCTATTGAATAAAACTGTGTTCGAGTTTCTGCTAATCACTCTATACAACTTCGAACTAAGCTTCAATCATCTAAGAAAAGCAAAAAAAATCCATCTCGGACTATCTTGATTCACTATTTATTTTACAAGATGAACTCGCTGCTGGTGGATCTATTGTTTCTGATAGTGAAATGTTAGTTACTACTTTGAATGGACTTAATTCTGATTATATTCACTTTTCAACTTCAATTCTTCTTCAGAATCCACCTGTTACCATGCGTGAATTACATAATTTGTTGCTTAGTGAAGAAATTATCATTACTAATAGATATGCTAATGTTCTTACTGAAGACAATCATGCATTTCTTTCTCATACATCTAGACCTCCTTCATCTGTTGGTAGAGGTCAGTTCATTCTTGTTACTGGTCATAGTTCTAACTATCGTGGAAAACGACCTTTTATTCCCAGTTTTCGTGGTAATTTTGATTCGAGTTACTCAAACTCTTCTTATTCTTCAAGACAAATCTCATCACCAATTTCTGTTTCTAGATCCACTTTTTCCCCCTTTAGTGAGTCTACTCCTTGTCATATATGTCATAAGAATGGTCACACTGCTGATGAATGTCATCGGAGACTTGATTTTTCTTATCAAGGCAGGAAACCACCTCAGAATCTTCATGCTATGTTAGCCTCTGCAAATATACTTGGTGAGAACCCTTGGTATGTTGATTCCGGAGCTAATTTTCACATTACAAATGATGCTACTGCTCTTTATTATACTAATCCTTTTACTGGTCCTGATTAGATAACCACAGCTAGTGGTCAAGGTATGTCCATATCCCATACTGGTTCCTGTGTTAAAATCACACCTACTAAGAAGTTTCTTTTGAATAAGGTCCTTTTTGTTCCACAAGCTTCTCAAAACCTTCTTTATGTTCATAAGTTTGCTAAGGACAACAATTGTTCTCTGACTTTCACCTCATCTGGTTTTTGTGTCAAGGAATCTTCCATTAGGGAAGATAATTTTACAAGGGCCACATGAAGGTGGTCTCTATCCCATTCACTTCAATTTACCATCAGCCTTCTCTGTAATCAAGTATTCTTCAGTCATTTGGCACAAGAGACTAGCTCATCCTTCATATCAAACTATGCAAAGAGTCCTACATTCTTTAAATTTATCTAATGTCTTTAATAAGCATCATTCTTGTACTGAATGTCATTTAGGGAGGTACATAAACTGCCTTTTTCTTTATCAGTTTTTTGTTTTTTTAAACCTTTTGAGTTAATTCATATGGATGTTTGGGGACCTTTTCCCTTGTTATGTCAATAAGTAGCTTTCGATGCTATTTGAATGTTATTCATGATCTTACTAATTTTTGTTGGCTATTTCCTCTAGTTCATAAATCTAATTTTAATAGTATCTTTGTTCATTTCAAGACTATGGTTGAGACTCAATTTAGCACTAAGATTTAAAAAAATTAGTACTGATGGTGGTGGGGAGTTTGTTAATATAGAACTGCAATCTCTTACATATACTTTTGGTATTATTCATGAACTAAGCTTTCCTAACACACCTGAGAAAAATGGGACAACTGAGTCCAAGCATAAACATCTTGTTGAAATTGGTAGAACCTTTCTGATTCAAGATGGCCTTCCTGACTCCTATTGGGTGGATGCCTTTCTCACTGCCAATTATGTCATCAATAGATTACCCACTAAATCCATTGATTTTATTTCTCCCCTACAAAAACTTTATAACAAAACACCAAATTATCATTTTCTCAGAGCCTTTGGATGTTTGTGTTTTCCATGGCTCAAACCCTACACATCCCATAAATTGGAACCTAGAAAACAATGTATCTTCATTAGTTATAGTGACTCTCATAAGGGTTATAGATGTTTGGATTTTGAAAATGGCAGAGTCTATATATCAAGACATATCACTTTTGATGAACAAACTTTTACTTATGTTGTTATTTTTCCATCTACTTCCTCATCCCTATCCAATTTTGTTTCAATTCATCCTCTCCTTTAACTGAGTTGTATATTCCACCTACTACAACCACACACTTTTCTCATTATTTTGAATCTTCTCTTGCACCTACAGTTCAGAATGATCATTCTATGCTCACCAAAGGAAATCATGGTATCTTCAAGCCAAAATCTTATTTTTCTCCACCAAAATACAATTCCAAGTGCTTTTTTGTGTGAGCTTGGTCCGATTCCCACTTTTTTTACTCAGGTTAATAAGGATCCAAAGTGGAGAATTGCATTTGTTAACGAGTATAATGCTTTGATATCAGCTGGCACATGGAGTATAATACCTCCTCACCCATCTCAGAACCTTGTTGGTTGCAAATGGGTCTTTTGCATCAAAGAAAATACAGATGGTATACCTGATAAATACAAGGCATGCCTTGTTGCTGAAGGTTTTTATCAACAAGAGGAGTTAGATTACAATGAAACCTTTAGCCCAGTTGTTAAGCCAACAAAAATTAGATTTATTCTTTCTTTTGTAGTTCATTTTAATTGGGATATTACTCAACTGGATGCGAGTAACACTTTTTTACAGGATGATTTAAGTGAGGATGTTTTTATGACCCAACCTCCAGGGTTTGTAGATGCAGCACAACCAGATTATGCTTGTAAACTGCACAAATCTCTTTATGGTCTCAAACAGGACCCAAGAGACTGGTATGACAAGTTGCATGATGCTTTACTAGCATCACTACTTCACTGGATGATTCTTTTATGTTTGTGCATCACAAGAATTCTGTTTTTACCATCATTCTAGTTTATGTTGATGACATCCTTCTTACTGGTTCAACATCCTTTTGTTCTTATATAGTGTCTCAGGTTCAACTTCAATTTCCTGTCAAGAATTTGGGGTCTTTACACTATTTTTTGGGTTTGGAAGTGCAAAGGAGTTCTGCAGGTTTATTTTTTCACAAACTAAATATGCTGCTGAGCATTTACACAAGACTGGTATGGCTGGATCTAAGCCATGTTCTACACCAATTCTTGCCAACTTGAAACTAAGCAAGGATGATGGGGATCTTTTATCCAACCCAACATAGTACATATCTCTTGTTGGTGCCCTGCAGTATTTAACTTGGACAAGACCTGAGATATCTTTCTCTGTCAACCAGGTCTATCAACACACACAAAATCCAACTACTTCTCATCTCATGGATGCTAAGCTCATACTCAGGTACATTAAGCACACTCTTGATTATGGTATTCATTTTTCAAAAGGTCTGGTTGCTGTATATGGGTATAGTTATGCAGATTGGGCTGGATCTCCAGATGATAAGAGATATACCAGTGGTTTTAGCATATGTTTTGGTCCAAATCCCATTTCTCGGTCGTCCAAAAAGCAGCCAACTGTTGTTCGTAGTTCAACAGAAGCTGAGTATAGGTCTTGGCACACTCTGCTGCTGAAGTTCTGTGGATTTGCCAACTCTTAAATGACTTGTTTATTTTTCTTCCTAATCCACCCCAACTACATTGTGATAACATCAACTCCATCTCCTTAGCCTCCAATCCAGTTTTTCACAGCAGGATGAAGCATCTAGTTGGGGATTTCTACTTTGTTTAAGAATTAGTTCAATCAAAATCTTTACAGGTCTCTTACATTTCAACAATGGACCAGGTAGCTGATGTTTTCACGAAAGGGTTTCATGGACCTAGGTTTGCAGCTTTGCAACACAAACTCAAGGTGTACCCTCCTACCCACCTTGGTTTGAGGGAAAGTTTCACGAAAGGGTTTCATGGACCTAGGTTTGCAGCTTTGCAACACAAACTCAAGGTGTACCCTCTTACCCACCTTGGTTTGAGGGAGAGTAATAGCGCAGCTGAATCAGTCTGATTCATACACTGCTGTCCTGAGTTGGTAAATAACAGAAACAGTTATTCACTTTCTTTTGTTGTTCCCGCACGTGTATGTCTAGGATTTGTTCTCTCTTTCTTATCTGCTTTCTGTCTTTATAAACAGAAATGTTATCAGTTTGTAAAACTGCGGCTTATTTCTCAATTCAGTAATTCAATAAAATGAAGTTTCATTTCTTAATTGTTATCAGTGACTGCTTTCAGCTTCAATATTTATCCAAAACCAAATAAAACTCTGTTTCCGACTGAATTCTCGCTCAAGTCTTCGAATCTAATTCTAACCCAAGTTCCCTAGCTGCCTCAAACTCTCAATTAACTCCTTATCTCATCAAACCATAATCAAATCGAATACATCAAGCTTATGTTCCTTTCACTGAATTCTTGGTCAAGTTTTGGAGTTTAAAGCAAAACAGACTCAAATTGGTTTCCCTGATATCTCGAGTTTGAGAAAACATGTAAATCTCTTCTAACTGAACTCGACATCACCTATTTTTTCTCTTCTTTTCTTTCTTTTCTATTTTGTTTCTCGAACCTGAATCCAAGCAACCACAATATACCTTCTCTGCCACAGTTCTAAACTATCCTGTTACTGCCATACTCGAGTTTCTATACATCTCCTTCAGGTGCCATCGCACTGCCAGCAATCCATCACTACCACCACGACCAAACACGCGTCAATGTCATCCTCTTCACTCGACCTGAGCCATAACAGCTTATAACCCATGGACCATATTCTCTCGCTGCAATCAATTCTGCCAACAACATCTTCTTCCTTTCTATCCAACTGTTGCTTCCATTTCAATCCATCCTGTTTTCTCGATCTCCACCTTAACTGCCATAAACATCATCAACTCACTGCCAACAGTAAGCTTCACTGGAACTCCTCATCATAATCGACTACCAACAATGGAAACAAACCCACTTTCTCGGTTCTTATTCATCACAGCATCACCACCAAACATCTCATCATCGAGAGATCAACCATCACTCTCACTGTTTTCTTTCTCGTTTCCATCAATACCTCCAACCCATTGAATCATCACTCGAACAGCGTCACTAACCCATAAAATCTCCAACTCGATCACCATCGACCTTCCTTACTGCCATCAATCACCGTCATTGACAGCCTTGGACATCACCATAAATCTTCTCTTAGCAGCGTCACGGAACTAAACCAGAAAAACTAGTCGTAAACTGAAGAAGAAGAAGATAACTGGAGCGGGTTTTCTTTTAGTTTGAATTAAGGAAGATGGTAGCCCTAAGTAAAGCCGGCGTCTGCCTTTAAAAGAATTTGAATTCCAGCTTCCCCCATTAAGAGACCTGACTGCCTTTAGCAGTTCCTTTGAAAATGTTAGCCCCTTAACAGAATGGATGGTGCGTTTAGTAATTCTCGTAAAAGGCTCGTTCAGTTGTCAGTTATGGGGAACCGACAAGCTTGAATTCTTGTTTCGCCCATAACTTTCTATACGAAGTCGGAATGACTTCATCTTTTCGCCGTTGGCTTCGTTTTTTCATTCTCTACGAGATCATAACAAGAAATCATGGATTTGGACAAGTTCCACTTGGTCTTGGGTCTTTATTCCTTTGTAGCACTTCTTTCCATGCATAATTAAGTGTCAATTCACTTCTTTTGGATGATTCACAATAATAAAAGATAAATGAATAAAACAAACGTAATATACAATAATTCATAAGAAATCTAGCAAATAAGTGCATGAAATTGACACTCTAAATATGTAAAATATATACTGATCAGATGCCTACAAAGTGTAAAGATCATGGTGGTTTCAAAGTGCCAATTACCATAAGTGGTCGACGATTTGATCAACGTACCTTACTTAATTTGGAAGCTTCCATAAGCGTTATGTCAGCCGATATTTATGATTCTTTGAATCTTGGACCTTAAAGGAGACAGGGATTATCAGTCAATTAGCAAACAAGTCCAATATATATCCTAAGGGACTCATGGAAAACGTGTTAGCCCAAGTGAATGATTTAATCTTTCCGCTTGATTTCTATATTGTGGATATGCAGAATGGAGACAATTGTTCGTTTACTTCATTACTTATTGGGAGACCGTTTATGAAGGCTGCTAAGACGAAGATTGTTGTAGATAGTGGTACACTCACTATGGAATTTGATAAGGAGATTATTCGCTTCAACATATTTGAAGCCATGCATTATCCTAGTGATGTTCACTCTGTTTTCTCTATTGATGTTATTAGTTCGCTAGCACAACAAATGTTTGATTTGAACGGTGAAGATGAACTTGGAGTTGTGTTGCACAATAACATTGAATTGGACGTTCGTGGGCAGCCGAACTTGGACATTTACTTACCCAAAGAACTAGTGGAGATGTGTGGTGCCTTGACGAAATTAAAAGAAGCTAAAACGGGTAATATTTCTTATATTTCCTTACCCGTAACTAATGAGGTTCCTTTACCTTCTATTTTGCAGGCACTTAAAATTAGAACTAAACCTCTTCCTGAGCACCTAAAGTATGCTTACTTGGGTGACAGGGAGAAACTTCCAATAATTATTGCGAACAATCTCACTGCAGTACAATAAGAACGCCTAATTAGGGTTCTAAAAGAACACTAAACGGTCATTGGGTGGACAATTGCTTATATCAAAGGTATTAATATAACAATGTGCATGCATAGAATCTTAACGGGAGACGATGCCAAGCCAGTACGTGATGCTCAGCGTAGGCTTAACCCCCCTATGATGGAGGACGTGAAGAAAACGATCCTCAAATTGCTAAGTGTATGGGTGATTTACCCAATTTCTAAGAGTAAGTGGGTTAGTCCAGTACATGTGGTACCTAAGAAGTCTGGTGTTACTGTTGTCAGAAATCAAGACGGTGAACTTGTTCCTACACGAGTTCAAACAGGATAAAAAGTTTGTATAAACTACAGAAAGCTTAATTCTGCTAGCCGGAATGATCACTTTCCTTTTCCTTTCATTGATCAGATGTTAGAGAGGTTATCGGGACATTCACATTATTGCTTTTTGGACGGATATTCTGGTTACAATTAGATTGTGATCGTACCATAGGATCAGGAAAAAACCTCTTTTACTTGTCCCTTTGGTACTTTTGCATATAGACGTATGATGTTTGGTCTCTGCAATGCGCCTGCCACTTTTCAGAGATGTATGATGAGTATATTTTCTGACTATGTGGAACACATCATTGAGGTATTTATGGATGATTTTAGTGTTTATGGCGATTCATTTGATATTTACTTAGAAAATCTTGAACTTATGCTTAAAAGATGCATAAATACTAATCTTGTTCTAAACCGGGAGAAATGTCAGTTTATGGTGAACCATGGAATAGTGCTTGGTATTACTGTATCCTCTCAGGGATTATAGGTGGACAAAACAAAGATAAACTTGATTAGAAACTTACAATATCCCAGTTCGATGAGTGAGATTTGCTCGCTTCTTGGTCATGCAAATTTTTACAGGAGATTTATCAAAAATTTCTCCAAAATCTCACTGCCGATGTGCAAGTTGTTGCAAAAAGAGGTTAGTTGCAACTTCAACCAGGAGTGTAAGGATGCCTTTGACTGATTGGAGGAATTGTTGACTACTGCACCAATTATTAAGTTACCCGATTGGAGCTTGCCACTCAAGTTGATGTGTGAAGCAAGTGATTGTACAGTTGGAACTGTTTTTGGTCAGAAAGTGGACAAACGATCGCACATTATTTATTATGCATCTAGGACCATGAACGAGGCGCAAATCAATTATTCTACTACTGAGAAGAAGTTTTTGGCTATAGTGTTTGCATTAAATAAACTTAGATCTTATTTGGTGGGTACAAAAATGATTGTATATTCTGATCAAGCAACACTTCGGTACTTACTAAAGAAAAATGAAGCTAGGCCAAGAATTATATGATAGATTATGTTGTTGCAAGAATTTAATATTGAAATTAGAGACAAGAAAGGTGTCGAGAATACTGTTGCAGATCATCTCAGTAGACTTGTTATTTCTGACGAGGACCTTCCCTTACAAGACGGTTTTCCGGATGAACAATTTTTCTCAATCGATGCTTCAACACCTTGGTACGCTAATATAGTGAACTACTTGGTTAGTGGAAAAATACCTAGTACGATGTCCAATTTTCAAAAGCTAAAGATTAAGAAGATATCCTAGCAGTATGTGTGGGATGAGCCCTACTTGTGAAAATATTATGCTGATCAGATTATCTGCAGGTGCTTACTTGACTCTGAATTTCGATTCATTCTTAGTTTTTGTCACTCTTATGCTTGTGGTGGGCATTTTGGTGCTAAACGTACCCCTCTCAAAGTTCTTGAGTGTGGCTTTTATTGGCCCACCCTACTTGAGAATACGTATGCTTTTTGTAGATATTGTGATAGATGTCAACGGACGGGTAATCTAGGTGCTCGTGATCAAACACCACTCACACCGGTTCTTGCTATAGAAATATTCGATGTGTGGGGAATTGATTTTATGGGCCTTTTAATTAATTCGTATGGAAAATTTTGCATACTTTTTGTTGTGGATTATGTGTCAAAATGGGTGGAAGCTAAAGTCGTCCCTAATAATGAATCTCAAGTTGTTTATGAGTTTGTGAAGGAAAATATTTTCACTAGACATGGTACATCACGTGTGGTTATTATTGATGGAGGTTCACACTTTCAAAAATCCTTATATGCTCTCCTCAAGAAATATAATATTACTCACAAGGTCCGTATGCCATAGTATCCACAAATTAGTGGATAAGCTGAACTTTCTAATCGTGAGATTAAGTCCATTCTTGAGAAAACCGTCAATACTACAGGAAAGATTGGAGGTTGAGGCTCAACGATGCATTATGGGCGTATAGAACGACATACAAGACACCGATTGCCATGTTTCCATATCGGTTGGCTTATGGCAAAGCTTATCATATCCTGGTTGAACTTGAACATAAGGCTTTATGGATGGTAAAGATGTGCAACATGGAGTACGATAAAGCAGGGAACCAAAGGCAACTACAAATTAATGAGCTAGAGGAGATACGTAACAATGCTTGCGAGAGTTCTCGTATATTCAAAGAGAAGATTAATATCTTTCACGACAAGATGATTTTTCGAAATAATTTTATTGTGATACAGGAAATTCTTTTATTTAATACTCGTCTCCGTTTATTTCCTGGAAAGCTAAGGTCCCGATAGGTTGGACCATTTGTTGTTACTAATGTTTTCCTCGTGGTGCAGTGAGATTACTAGTACGAAAACATGAATAATTTCCAAAGTCAACGGCCATATATTGAAGCCTTATTACGAAAACTTCTCTGCGGAGAATGTAGACGTGATCAAACTTGAAGATTTTCTCCCTTTGGAGGAGTAATACGGGCGAGTAGAGTCGGGCTGACGACTTTAAACCAAGTGCTGCATGGGAGGCAACCCATTGGTTTTGTTTTTCTATCTTTATCTTTTGATTTTTATTAGTTTTGCATATCATATTAGGAATTTCCCATCTTGATTTTACATTGGAGGAGTCAATTTACATTGAAGACAATGTAAAGTTTAAATGTGGGGTAGTGGTTTAACATTTAGATTTTTAGTAGTTACTTTTGTAGGTAGAATTTTAAACTTTTTGTATATATTTGCATGAAAACCTCCAACTTTTAGATGTTTTAAAGTCACTTTGTATGCTTCTAACTAAGTTTACATACGAATTTCTTACCGAAATAACTAAACTTAGAAATATTAGAGAACGACATTCGGAGTGCTTAGTTGTTGAGAGGCTAGAACTGAAAAAAAAAGACTTAAAACGCAAGTAGAGAATACATTATTAGAGAAACTGATCATTTAATACCCATGAGTGAGGCACCAGACCTGTAATTCTTTGTACTTTTCTAAATTGTCCGTTTTGAGTGTTTCATCTGCGCAAACTCCGGGTAGAATGATGAGCTACCCAACCTCGCACAATTTCATCACTACTTTTTGATCTCTTGAGTGCTATTTCTATCAATCACGGGGGTGCCATATGAATTGTTAACTCTATTTTGTAGTCTTGTTTGCAGTTGGCACCATTCTCTACAACAACAGGTCCATAGAAACACCATTATTATCAACAAGCGGAGCGACATCAAAATCATGAAGAAAATTGAATACAGATAAGGTTTACAAGCAACAGTACAAGAAAGTGAAAAATTCTATATTCAAGTGAAGCAACAATACAATGAGCAAAATTCTATAAACATGTTGAAGACTTATGTACAATAGCAAAAGAAATCATAAGATGAGAGTTAGTGAAATTCATGATATCAAGACAACAAAAGTTGTGAAGAATCAAGTGGTAAAGTCCTTATCCCACGGCCATAGTAGTTTCATTGTTCATTTAATTTATTTTTCTCAGTTTCTATTTTGAGTTAAAAAAAATAATAATAAAAAAGAAAAAAAAGAAAAAATAAGGAAAAAAATAAGGAAAAAAATAAGAATAATGTTTATCATTGCTTTAGTATATATTTCCTTTTTGATTCATTCAATAAGGACGTGGGGAAGAAGAAATCTATAAATAAGTTTCAAGCAACAAGAATTTGATGAAAAGAGTTATAATTTGTCGAAGTTCTAAAAAGTTCTAGAGTTCATCATTAACAATTAAAGAACGAAGATCGAAGATATTTCCATTGGATGCTGTGAGAGTGGTGTTGATTTTGAATTGGGTGAGAAGGTAAGTAAGCATTCTCATCCTTACATAGTGGTTGATTTCTTTTCTTAGAGGTCATTAGAGAAAAAAAAAGGTTCTTTTTCATCCCACGTTTCTATGGGATAACATCTTCATATAATTCGAAAGGTTACTTTTCCTTCCCACCATTCAACGTGTGCATGATTTTTCTTCACTTGCCTGCACACATGAGAACCATAAAATGCGTCTTTTGAGTGTCAATTTCATAAAATCCTAATGGTGAGACAGAAATCGAAACATTCGATCACTCTCGAACCTAGATTCTTTCATATGGTGGTTTTCTCATAACTCAAGAGTTAATCATGAGAATAATGTTCTTTGGTATTTCTAACTTCTTACTATTAGTATGCAGAAAATTTATGTCCTCATAGCTCTTTGGATGCTTGTGACTTTGAATTTGGAGTAGGTTTTGTGGGTATACCTCTTGTAAACCCTCACGAGACTATAACTCGTCCACTAGGGACACCTAGGATTTAAAGGCTTGTTTCACATGCTAAGTGCAACCATGTCCTCAACTAAAATGAGTTATTATTTTAATTTAGGTTTGTTTAGATAGTAGCTTGCTCGAGGACTAGAAAAAGCTAAGTGTGGGGGAATTTGATAAGTGCATGTCACATGTTTTTAATGTCAAATCCATACTAATATTTGCTATAATTCTTTCATATTACTTGTTATTATGTTTGTTTTCTATCTCTGTCTTATATTAGGTGAATCATCTCAATAAGTATTCAAGCATCCCAAGGCTAAAGAAGAAGAAAAGAGTTCATTGCGACATGAAATGAACAAGAAAATTGAGTTCTACAAGTAAAGAAGGGCCAAAGACCAAGTCCACTCATCCAAAGTCAGGATTTATAAATACCATCTTGAAGATAATTGAAATATAAAGAGAACGCAAAAAAGAATGAGGTCATTCCGACATCGGACAGAGAAGTTATGAGTAGGGCTGTCAACGGAACGGATATTGGCTCAGCCGTATCCGATATCCGATAATATCCGACGGACATTCAATCTTCATATCCGATTCCGTTTCATTAAGATTATCGGATATCCGATAATATCCGGTAAATATCCGATAAGAAACATAATATGCAAAATGTAACACAAAAAGAAAAAACTGAAAACTTAACTGAAAACTTAAATATCCGATAAATTAAATCATTTCTAACACAATAAAATTACATGATAAAATAAGGAAGTCTTAATCAATCCTAATCTTCAATAACAATCAATAGAAATATATATTCAAAATACAAATATATGAGGTCTTTCGTTGAATCGTATATGTTGAATTCGTCAATTATGAGGTCCTTCTACATTCAAATATAGGTTCCTGCATAAGTGATAGATATTATTGTTAGAATGATCCTACACATTATTGATAGATATTTAAAATAGTCCATTTTCTTATAAAATTAAGATGGGCTCATTAGCTGCAAGTTGCACACTGTTAGTTACACTTCCCGTGGAACCTGAACAATTCTTCGGAACAACTCCAGTTGGTTCTGATCTTCAGTCCCTAATCCTGGAGTTCATCATCACTTTTCTCCTCATGTTTGTCATATATGGGGTTGCTACTGATAACAGAGCTGTAAGAAATTGTTTGTCATATGTAGGGTTGCTCCAGTTGAATTTAAGAACTACCAGAGAAGCTCTAGAGGTCTCTACTATCGCCAAAATTGCCAGAAGAATGTAAACTGTACAACACCTTGAAAGAGGTAGAACCTCATACTACCATCTCTCCTTGGGTTCTGAGATCCACTATACGGCAATCCTCAAACATTCTTAGGTTTTTAATGAACCAGCAACCCAGAAAACAAACCCAGTTTCTTCATAACTAAATGCAACAGATAGATCTCTTTGTTTTCGATGAATAATGATGCTAAGGATTAGGACTCTACTTTCACAAAAAGCATGCCTATAAAAAAATTTGCATAAAGAAAGAAGATCTCCACTTCCTCCCCTATAGTAAGACTACGGAATGCGTTATCCAAGTGGGCAATGATGTGTTAAACTTGATTATTATATTTCTAACTTTGCAATATTTCTATAATCTAAAACAGAAAACACTTTCACAATAATATCATCGACACAACTTCAGCTAGGAAAACATGTTCAGAAAATCAGGAACTTATTATAGAAAATGAACTGAAGCACAGATTTCAGCACACATACACATTCCAAATCAGCTAAACTGAAGTTACACTAAGAAGACAATAAGGCATTGCAAACTGATGAAAAATCAGGAAAGATACTAATGTAGCACACTAAGCAGAGATATTCTTTTGGTACCACTATACATGTTTTAAGAAACCTTAACAAAGCTAGTAATTGATCATTTCTGTGATGGTCCTGGAAACACACAATGTACTCTCTGCCACAGTAATTCTGCCATAGATGATAGATCCTTAGGTAGGCAGAGTGTGATATATATTGCCGTCAATACCAAAAAAGCTAATCTGCGACTTACAGCTAAACTCAGTAGTAGTAGACAACCCAAACATGTTTGCAAATTAATTAAAAGCCAACATCAATTCAAAATTGTCAACTAAGTTATGATAAAAAAAAAGATTCATTGTTCATTTAGAGATCTTTTTCTTCCTTCTGTTCCGTAGGCAAATGACCACTGATTTCTATCTCCCCGGTGAAACTTGCTCTTTCCCATGAATCCATTAGTTTCGTATCTTCTTCTCCTAATGTTTTCAATGACACTAAGGTGTTCTGGTGAGGGACTCCAAAATTAAAATTATTTCTCATCAAGTACAAGATTCAAAGATCTTTTGAAGGTCGTATATGAGATGAACGTCAGATACACCTACCCTAAAGCTCAAGCATTTCAAAAATATTAAAATCAATTACTAATAAAACAGAAAAAAAAAACTTCCCTAACTAGAAACAAACCGAAATCTGAGAATTTATACCTAATACAAGTTTAGACATGATGAAATTGTAATAAAATCACATAATCCATACCTCGATTTTTGATTAAGTAGAAAAACCCTTTGTAATCAGTTGCCCTGTTCAGCGAGAGATGAGAAGAACTAAACCTAGATTTTAGTCGAGACTGACTTCAGAGTTCAGACTCAAGAGCGAGAGCCGAGAGGTATACCTAGTTTTTAATTTTTGTTTACAGTATCTTTACACCCTTATCGGATACGGATAATATCCGTCGGATATTGACTTATCCGGTTCCGTTTCGTTAACCCTTAATATCGGATAGGAATATCCGTATCCGATATCCGATATCCGTTATAACGGATAATATCCTATAGGATCCCGGATTATCGGATTCGGATGTCAGATTTCGGATAAAGATTGACAGCCCTAGTTATGAGCAAAACAAGATAATATTAAGGATTTTGCTCAACGACCATAGAGGTTTGCAAACCATACCCATCTGAATTTGTGAACTAAAAGGGTTTTGCAAACCTTACACTTTTGAATCCGTTAATTAAAAAGGGATTCCAATTGAATAGTGTTATATGCACCAACCCAATTGTTAAGGGGCAACTTCATCTTCGTCCTTTTGAGTTCACAACGAGAAAAGTGTTTTTCCGGGTAAACCAATGTTGGATTCTTCAGGCGTATGTCCACGATTTGTTGTTGGCTTAGAAAATAGTTTGATTCGAGAGATGGTGGCAGTGAATGAGGATTTGCTATGAGATATGGTTTATATAAGAGTTCATGAGGCAATGTCAGATGATGATCATGCCATTGATGGTGACGCTGTTGAAGCTGTGGTGTGAAGATAGAACTCGAGATTGAGGTGCTGCTGGTGATCGATTTGAAGTTCTCTGTTGATACTTGATGATAAAGCTCAATGAATGGTGGTTGTTGCTGCCACTGATAGTAGTTACTGCAGTGAGCTCGAGTTAGTTGTTGACGTGAATGGTGAAGGTGAATTAATGGCAGTTGAGCTGTGAAGATCAAGATGGTGACTGTGATCGATAATGTTAGGAAGGGAGGCTGTGATTCTCGGTAATGATTTTGATGGAAGTTATTGGTGGTGATGATCATTGATAGTGATGGGGAGTTATGAGCAGAGGCATGAAGGAGGGTTTGATGTGAAGTGAATGTTCGGGGTTCAAGGTTAGCAGCGAAATAGAGTTGTGGTCAAGTTTCTAATGGCTGTTGGTGGCAAAGATGATCGGTGATGGATTCGAATTGAGGAACTTGAGCCTGGCAATTGGGTGGAAGGAGATGGAGATGGGTCCATAAATGGGATGGGTCTAGTTCTAAGCGTGAGCCCATTAGCTATTTTAAGTTATTATCTCACGGGTTAATGCTTGGTTTAACCTATTTTTGGCGTATGTTGATGTTTTGGAAACCTATTTCGACCGGGATTCGAGCATGGCACTTCTACAGCTTGGGACACCTATTTAAGAGACTTTTCTGATTATTTTGGACTAAAATCTATTCTTTTATCAAGCTTTTTGAGAGAAGTACACAAGAAGGAAAAACTAGGGTTTTGGAGCGTTTTCATCATCATAATTATTTCTTTTCTACTTTATCATATGTATACCATGGATTTAACTACATCCATGAGTAGCTAAACTTCTTATTGATTGAGGATGAATTCTAAGTTCTAATACATGATTCAATTTAGCATATAAATCTATTTTTCGACTATTTCACATGATTATAGTTTGGTTTTACAATAATTAATGATTATGATTTATTGATAAATTATTTAGGTAGACAAGTAAATTAGTTTGTTAGTAAATCTAATGCTATTAAAGAGTTAGGATATCCATAATTATTAAATAACTTTTATACAAGTAGAAATTATGAGACCTTGCAGAGGGATTCTGTAAAGCAATCACAAGTAAAATCAACACTAAAAAGTGGACCGAGCGTACTGAGTTTAACTACTATGACTAAACCTAAATTCACAAACCATAAAGCATTCGATTCAATTACTCTTGGCGTACTTCAGAGTGGTTCAGCCGAATAGAATATGGTGACTAAGCGTACCTATTACTGATAGACACATTTTTATGTCTAAATTGTGCTCGATTATCTATTTTGATAGTGTTCGATCTTGTACTATTTATGGGTTTTTATGTCTTTGTAGGTATTTGTAAGAAATAAATATTTATGGAAAAATCGGCTCAAAAAGTGATAAAGGCACCAAGAAAAATTACTAAAGGCACCCTGGAAAATTACTAAAGGCACACGCCTGATAGATTGGGGGCACCCCTCTTTCAAATTCAAAAACTGAAATTGGCGGAAGAAAAGTAACATGAAGAGGAAATTTCTGAACAGAGTTTTAAAGGAGTTAGGGCATCCACAATGGGGCGATTAAACCCATCGATCAAAAATCAAAAAATTTGATCTTTGATCCGGGGTAAGAAAAACGGGAGATGATCAGGCGAGAAACTAGCATGTCGTTTGGTGGTAAGCGAGGTCCTATTCTCTAGCTTGGAAAAACGGACGAGACATTAACACTTCGCCTGGTACAAGCGAGATTGTGGTCTCCCGCCCGGAAAAAAAACATACGTGCGAGATCCCAAAACCTCGACCACTCCCCAAGCGGTATCCCACTATTTCGCCCGTGTTTTAAAATTTAGTATCTCGCCGTGATTTTAAATTTTGGACGGTATGTCAGCACCTCGCTTATGTGTAGGCGATCCTCTAGGGTATCGTCTGGTGAAGCGGAACTTTAGTATCTCGCTTGAGCTGGCGAAATGTAAACTCTTCGCCCGTATTTTTTAGCGAGATTCTTGGAAATCGTTCGGTTATAGGCGAGAGCTTATGATTTCGCGCGACTATAATTTTTAGTCGTCGATCAACGACGAGATTTAATCTGGAACAGTGATTTTTCTCGACTAAATACCAAATATGATCGGCGACTGTGGGTGATTTTCGACGACTATCGATTAACTTTAATCTTTGATCGTCATTATACTCGACGATTGCAGATGCTCTTAGGAAGCTGTTTTATATCTCAAAGTAATTAAGAAGTCAAAATAAATCGAAACACATCACTTCTAAGTGTTGCATGCCGGAAAAAATAGTGGAAAATTCAAGTTACGGTCGGAAAAGGAGAATACTCTTTGTTTGGGATTTACACGGATTTGGAGTTGGAGTTGGATTCTTCTTTGAGTCCTTATCGGTTAACATTGGTTTCTAAGGTTAGCTAAACCTATAAATAGCCAACAGATCGAAGAAAAAGCAAGCCCGAAGCAAACCATGAAGAAGAAATTTTTTTTGTTGGTGTGAAGAACCGGAAGAACAAAAGGCTCCAGAGAACATTCGTTGATTCCCTTGCGTATTCTTTCAAAATTCAGAAGCGTTAGAGTCCATTCTCTCTTCTGTCTTATTTTCTCTTCAGCCACACACTCTGTAATGCTTATAAGCGTATCAGTTCTCCTGTGTTACTTTTATTTCTTCATTATAAACACTTATTGAGCTATGAACAATTATTTTAAGAGTGTTTCCAACATGATGAGCTAATCACCATCACTGGGGCGACGAAGGAAGCTATTTTTCCAATAATAAAGTGGTAAATTTTATTTTATTATTTTTATGTATTTCTTTTACTATTATTTGCTTTTAATTAAATTTGGAAAAAATGTTTTTTATCAGTTAGTTGTGTTTTCTTTTGATGGGTCATGCTGAGTTTAGAGCTTTTTATGTCTCATGCTTTCGATTTACAACTATTATTTTGAAAACATATCTTTGGCAATATTTTGGATAAACTGAATATACGAGTTGCAAGGTTTTTATCACTTGAAAAATTGGCTAATGGTGGAATCCTTAGTCACAGTCCTTCCCATAATTTGAAATCAATTTTACTTTAATCTGTTTTATTTTTAGTTATTAAAAATTAGGTTTAAAAGTCGAATCTTTACAAGTCTAAGTATCGAACCTTTTACCACTATTTTAAAATTACATCATCTACCCAGTGATATAAGAAATTTTGGGGATAACTAAGCATAACTGGCCATATAAGATAAGGACTCGGATTTCACCCCCGTTTCCTTCTTGCCCGCTTTAAGAACACGTTACCAAACGCGAACCTAAGCTTAAAATTTTGATTAGAAAGAAACCGATAGGGTAACGAGCTTCTAGGAAACTCGTTCAAAAGGACTGTATTGGTTACTTTGTTATCCTAACTCAAAGTTCAGGAAGATTATTTTAAGTTGATTAGAGCCGCCTTGTAACCCAAGGAAAAGTTTCCAAAGAGATATGCAGGGTTATCAAAGCTCCTTAGAGCTTATCTTGTTTCTGTTTGACTTAATCTATTTCGGATCGTTCTAAGGGGTTTGCTAAAACTGTAACTAGTTGCCTTTCGAAAGAATAGAAGCTGGTCAACAAACAATTTAAGTGGAGCCATCATGTTTTTTTTTTGCTAGATTCAATAGGTTTGATTTAGTTGAGTCAGCCTTGCTTGTGATTTTTTAGAATTCTCTTCCAAGTATGATTTATTTTTTCTACTTTTTTTAATGTATGCCAAGACCGATCGAAGTCATCACTGAGCGAGCTTGGAAAAGAGACACTCTAGGTCGTTTGATTAGTGACGAAGTTACTTCTAGTCGTTTGATAGCGCCAGCGATGACAACTTTAAAAGCTTTGTTGAACCCGACTAGAACTTCTCATCCATCATGTATCAAGTTAGCTGAAATTGAAGCAAACTATGAGTTGAAACTTGGGACCATACAGATGTTCCCAATCTTCTTAGGGAAAGAAAATGAAATCCCCTATTTCCATGTTAGGGATTTTGAGGAAATATGTAGTACCATCAGGATTAAGGACCTAGATGATGAAGGATTGAAACTTAGACTGTTTCCTTTTTCACTAAGAGGCAAATCCAAATCTTGGTTATATAGTTTGACTTCCGAGTCAATTGAAACCTATGAAAAACTTACATCTGCCTTTTTCCAGAAGTTTTTCCCTAGGCACAAAACATCATCTATTAGGCAGCAGATTTGCACATTTGCTCAACAAGAAGGAGAGTCTTTATATAGGTATTTGGAAAGGTTCAATGAATAATTATCACAATGTCCTCATCATGGTTTAGAAAAAATAAGGCTAGTTCAGATCCTCTACGAGGGTTTAGATTATTCAACAACAACCATGGTTGAGTCTTTATGCAAAGGTGGGTTTGAAAATCAAACTGTCGATGGTGCTATGACATTTTTGAATGAAGTCGCCGAAAAAACCCAGCAGTGGGAAAACAGTAGGGAGCCCCATAAAACAATTCTTCTATGTAGAGGAAATGTCAATAAGGTAGAAGGATCCTTTGAATCAGATGCTAAAATAACAGTTATATCAAAAAGGGTAGAAGCTTTAGAATTAAGTCAATCTAGTTGTGGAATTGAGCCCAAGCCATTTTGGGAAGGACAGACTGTTGAAGAGCAAGCCCATGCTCTTTATAATAACACTAGATTTGATAATCATCAGAAGTTTGACCCTTATTCAGAAACCTATAACCCTGGTTGGAGAAACCATCCTAACCTTTCTTGGTCTAAGGGCCAGAGTCAAGGCCAGTCTAGTAATTCTAAGGTTCCCCCAGGTTTTGGTTATACTAAGAATCCTTATGGACCGACATAATTTCAGAATCCGATAGATAAAACGATCATGAGTTTAGCAGAGTCTGTCGCCTCATTAACTCAGGACTTTACAGATTTTAAGCAGTTGGTTAACCAAAGTTTACGAGAAAATCAAAAGATCATTCAAGCTATTTCCAATCGCTGAGTCTCTGATAGAAAGAGAAAAAGGTAGGTTCCCTAGTCAGACCCAACCCAATCCTAGAAGAATTCATGAAGTATCTTCTGGTGAGAAATCATCAAATTATGTGAACGCAATTAGAACCCTTAGAAACGGTAAAGTGGTAGACAACAAGGTAGCCATACCTGATAGTGAACATAATGTAGTTCACCCTTCTGAGCCAGTAGCTGTTGAGACTGATGAAGTCTCTAAAGAGCCCGATGTAGTTCCTCATAAGCCAGATTTTTTGTCAAGAGCCCATTTTCCACAACTGTTAGCACCAACAAAGAAGGAATCGAACTTTAACGACATAGTGGATGTTTTTAAGCAAATCACGATCAACCTTCCATCATTAGATGCAATTAGGCAGATTCCTACTTATGCCAAGTTCCTTAAGGATATGTGTACGCGAAAGAGAAAGCTTAGTGTACCAAAGAAATCCTTTTTATCTAGTCATGTGAGTTCAATTATCCAGAACAATACAACTTCTAAGTACAAAGACCCAAGGTCCCCAACCATTTCTTGCACAATAGGTAACTACCATGTTGAGAAAGCCTTACTTGACTTAGGATCCAGTGTGAACTTACTTCCGTACCATGTGTACCTCCAGCTAGGCCTTGTTGATTTGAAACCTACTCAGATAACACTGCAGTTAGCTGATAGGTCTGTGAAAATTCATCGTGGTGTCATAGAGGATGTTCTTATTGAGGTCTATAAGTTTGTTTATCCAATAGATTTTGTTGTCCTTGACACCCAACCTGTCCCTGACCCAGAGAATCAGATACCTGTGATATTAGGTCGCCCATTTTTAGCTACATCTAATACGATCATTAACTGTCAAAATGGTATTATAAACTTCTCTTTTGATAATATGACTATTGAGATGAATATTTTCAATATTAGTGACCAACCACCTGAGCTAGATGACACGTGTATTGGAAAGGTGAACATGATAGGAACATTAGTTCAGGAGTCATTACCAAACACTTTGTTAGAAGATCCATTAGAGAAATTCCTAGCCCACTTTAGATTTGATGTTGACGATGATAGTGTGATTAATGAGGTGAATGCTTTTTTGGATTCTGCACCTTTGATGGACACTTATAATATATGGAAAACTAATTATGAACTTCTACCAGTTTATAATTTTACCTTATTTCCTTCTATAAAGGAAGCTGAGTGTAGTTCTGACCTTAAGGACTCTAGAATCCAACCAATAGTTTTTAGTCCATCTGAGAGTAATGTCCACCCTAAGTTTGGGGGTACCGATGATTCTTATGATTGTCAAGTATCCCTACTTAAAGTACCTAACTTGGGACTTGACATATGCACCTCTACCATTTTACAAGATCATCTTCAAGCTATATTTCCTGAGCCTGGTGATGTCCAGAAAGAAGTTCAGTTGTTAGTAACCCATCCTCTGGTCGATGTGGTTTACCTAGGCGATAATACCAAGATTGATTTTGTTTTCCCACCAAAATATTTTCTTCTATATGTGGGAACGTGTGCATTTCAAATGTGTCAGTTATCAAGTTTTGAGACTAATCCTAATTACTTTAGGGAATTAGAATCAACATATTTGCTTAAAAATGACCACGTTCATAGTAGTCAATTGTGTGAGTCAAATATGATTGACTTTGAGGATCCATAATTATTCAAGTTATTATTATGTGCTTCTAATTTCTTAGTTGAGTTATTCCAGACTCTACAACCTGATCTTGTTGATCCTTCTTATGAGGAAATCCAGCCCATGAAAATATTTTATCTAGATCCTTTTATAGAGCCTGAACCTGAACCACAACTAGATGTAGTTGTCGTAAACAGAAAACTAGATAAGGGTGTGCTCAGTTTGTCTATTTTTTTGGCAGTTGCAGTTTCATTTTATTTGTGATAGCACTATTTGATTCAGATGACCCACATTTGTTCCGACTATTGCTATATGATTTTATGAGGTGACTAATTCTTTCTTAGTCTGGCTGAAGACTTTAAACTTAGCACTTCTTGGGAGGTAACCCCTGCTCATACGACACGGTAATATCTTTTCTTAGATCTTTTCCTTCGATTGGTAACAGTTTCTCCTTGTTCATGCTTTTAATCACTCATCTTTAGAAACATTGAGGACAATGTCAGATTTAAGTTTGGGGGTAAGGGAGAAACTTTAATGAAATATGAAACTCCAAAGTCTAAAACTTGTGAACAATTCAGGATGACACTAACCATTCTAAGTAGATGGAAACTTAGCTCTTTTTCTATAGGAATTGGTGTGCCCAGTTAAATGGTCTATTAATAAAAGGACAAAGTTCAGGTGTTAGAAATAACATGATAGTTGTCACCATATCTCGGAGTCTATCTCGACCATATCACTTTCTGTTTTTATTTTTTGTAATTTTTGTGTTTCTCTAAGTTCTTTGGTGGGGCCCCATTATCAATTGTTATCACCGCCAGGATGGAGTAGAGTGTTTGAGATTATTTAGATTTTTTTTTTTTTAAAAAAAAAAAGAAAAAAAGAAAAAAAAATCGAGTATTGACACTTTGATAGCAATATGTGTGTGTTCTCCCTGTCTTCGTCGCCTAAGCAAGCGTGGAACGCAGGATCCATGAGAACTATCATGTAAGATGCCGATAAGGACCATGCGCTTGGATTCAGTTTGATCCAATCATGTTGTCAGTATATTTAATAATTATTTTATTTTCAATAAATCGATCGCTGTGACCCTTGTATATACCAGTTGAATCGATATTAGTATTATGATTAAGACAAGTAAGATCATATCTCAATCCATTAGATTCATCCTGGTATTGACCTTCAGACAGATATGGGAAACACCGTTCACCTTAGTCAACACGCGTAAACTTCATTTTGTTCACATACATCTTCTAAATCTTTTCATGTGATTGAACTTTGATAGATTCTGAGTATCGTGGTTGAACAACTATCTAAGTAGAGCTTTGTTTTCTTATATATGAATTTTAGTACGCTAAAAAAAAAACTCCTGTACAACAATTGGACTCATATAGGGTAATGATTCCCATAACCGAAGAATTTAGTATGCCAACTAACTAGCTTGTTTAGTGTTTATCCTTAATCGTTCACGAGTAGCTAGGATTGGGAGTAAAGGTTTTGTGGGTATAACTCTTGTAAACCCTCACGAGACAAAACTCGTCCACTAGGGACACCTAGGGGTTTAAAGGCTTATTACATATGCTAAATGTAGTCGTGATTCCTGCGAAAGTGAGTTAGGATTTTATTTTCTAGATTAGATTTGCTCGAGGACTAACAAATAGTAAGTTTGGGGGTATTTGATAGACACATTTTTGTGTCTAAATTGTGCTCGATTATCTATTTTGTTAGTGTTCGATCTTGTACTATTTATGGGTTTTTATATCTTTGTAGGTATTTTTGAGAAATAAATATTTGTGGAAAAATCGGCTCAAAAAGTGATAAAGGCACCCAATAAATTTACTAAAAGCACCCAAGAAATTACTAAAGTCACCCGCCGGATGGATTGGGGGTACCCCTCTTTCAAATTCAAAAACCGAAATTGGTGGGAAGAAAAGTTACGTGAAGAGGAAATTTCCGAGTTGTTTCTGAACAGAGTTTTAAATGAGTTAGGAAGCTGTTTTATATCTCAAAGTAATTTAGAAGTCAAAATAAATCGAAAAACATCACTTCTGACTGTTGCATGCCGGAAAAAATGGTGGAAAATTCAAGTTACGGTCGGAAAAGGAGAATACTCTCTGTTTGTGATTTACACGGATTTGGAGTTGGATTTGGATTCTTCTTTGAGTCCTTATCGGTTAACATTGGTTTCTAAGGTTAGATAAACCTATAAATAGCCATCAGATCGAAGAAAAAGCAAGCCCGAAGCAAAGAAAAAATTATAGGAAGAAAAAAAAAATTCTGATGGTGTGAAGAACAAGAAGAACAAAAGGCTCTAGTGAACAGTCGTTGATTCCGTTGTGTATTCTTTCAAAATTCTGAAGCGGTTAAGGTTCGTCCTTTTCTCTTCTGTCTTATTTTCTCTTCAGCCACACACTCTGTAACGCTTATAAGCGTATCAGTTCTCCTGTGTTACTTTTATTTCTTCATTGTAAACACTTTTTGAGCTATGAACAATTATTTTAAGAGTGTTTCCAACATGATGAGCTAATCACCATCACTGGGGCGACGAAGGAAGCTATTTTTCCAATAATAAAGTGGTAATTCTTATTTTATTATTTTTGTGCAATTCTTTTACTATTATTTTCTTTGAATTAAATTTGGAAAAAAAATGGTTTTAATCTATTAGTTGTGTTTTCTTTTGATGGGTCATGCTGAGTTTAGAGCTTTTGATGTCTCGCGCTTTCGATTTACAACTATTATTTTGAAAACCTAACTTTGGCAATATTTTGGATAAACTGAATATACGAGTTGCAAGATTTTTATCACTTGAAAAATTGGCTAATGATGGAATCCTTAGTTTCAGTCCTTCCCATAATTTGAAATCAATTTTACTTTAATATGTTTTATTTTTAGTTATTAAAGATTAGGTTTAAAAATCGAATCTTTACAAGTCTGAATATTGAACCTTTTACCACTATTTTAAAATTAAATCAGTTACCCAGTATAAGGAATTTTGGGGATAACTAAGCGTAATTGTTGTCCTACAGTTGGTGATAATTTGCTATTAATAGAGAATGGATGTATATACTAAGTTGAGGATTGTTTAGTAACGAAGAAGGATTTCACGATCATATTTCTCTTTATTGCTTGCATCGTAATCAATTTTAATTGTTATGTCAGTTATTTTCAACCTCAAATAAACCCCTTTTGTGACATTCAACAACTAAAATACCTTGCTCTTCGTGGGACGAAGCTTATTTACTACTATATTATTTATTAGTGAAGTAGAAGATAAGTAAAATAATTTGTTCACCACGACACGCATCAACTACCCCTAGTTACTCAGTTCTTTCAGTATCCCCGCGCATACAACCAATCTAGCTAACGCGTGTAGATCCCTAGATAGAGTCCACTACCTTGAGTTTCTTCACCCGAAACATCAAATGATTAAACTTTTTCGGGTAACCAACTCACATATCGATTACCCAAATAAGAAGTTTGATTAGTGATAAGACAAAGTAAACGATTTTCCGTTTATACCAATTAACTTATTTTTTCAAAAGATCAAACTTACACATCGATTATTGAAATAACCAATCTTGATGAACAAGATCTATCCAAACAAATGCATGCCACTAGACAGTTTGTTCGAACTTCTACAAATCTTATGTATATGAGAATAAACAAGTTATTGATCCCATATAATCAAGCTCGCAAAAAGTCACACAAAGATCAAAACTAAAAAAAAAAGTCTTAAAGTCTTAAAGTCTTCAATTTCAATCTTCAAAAGTAACCGATGCAAACGACTTGATTCCACTATTGATCAAACACACAAGACTAAGTATGTTAACATTGATTGATCAACAGTTATATCTCACAAATCCTGAATCACTTAGATCTGTGATAGTCAAATCTTCAAACAAACTTGAGTGACTTTATATCATCAGAGAATGACTATGGAGTAAACAAGTTTGATCTATCGAAGAAGATAGCTATATCATTAGTTTTTAAATACATACTATAAACAAATAAAACTATAAGACAATGTGATTCTTAGTTTCCCTCCAACTGTACTCCTAGAGCTTCTTGATCCCTGAGAAGACTTCAAACGAAAGGTAATGCAAGATGCTTCACCTAATTAGATTACTCCTCTCTCTTTCAAGTTAGCTTTCCATGCGATAAAGTTATGTTATGGAATAAGTTTGTAAAAATACAAGACTCGTTATTTATAGTGTTAGACCAACGTATTGTTTGGAAACAAGATCTATCAATTTCGAAAATTCTTAAGATATATAATATGTATATTTTCCAAAATTAGTAAATATCTTATATTATATGATTAGTAAAATAAAACCAAATAATATTTTCTAACTTATAATCTATTTTTCTTGTAGTATGACAACTAAGATTAGCTAGCAAAAATCCATGTACTTGACTTATATAGTCACTAGAGATATGCAGACAGAGCATATAATTTTGATACTATAGATTATATTAAAAATCAAAATTATAGGATCTTTCCTTGAGTATCAAAGGAGTATACTCGAACATTAAGATATTAGACTTTAGCACACATTCAAACATTATGCCGACATGTATGAACATTCTCAATCTAACTCGTGTATATCTCGACGTCTGCAGAAACCCGTGAATATAACAAAGAAATAAAAAATGTAATAAATAAGTTAGACATAATCATGATTGGTCCTTACTTTGGATCGATCCTTGCTATAAGGGATCGTCCCTGGAATCAGACCTACTTCTAGGATTGGTCTTGAATATATTTTCGTCTACTAAACAAGTTTCATAAATCTACTTCCTTAAATTATGTTTTGGAAATTGTTTTCTAACATATTTATTAAGGTACGGATTCACCCAAAAGTTCAACACATTAAATAATAACAAGTTACCAATTAGTGCAATGTCGAAAACACGAAGTCTATAGATAAACTATACTCCATAACTCCATATACTTAGGTTGCGGAAACAACTATTGTATATCTTTCCTTTAGATACTTTGATCACAGAATAATGACCAATAAACAATACTAAAGTTATTGTAACAATCTTAACTTTGTATGGTATGTTTTCAATGAAACTTTTAAAAACAAAGATAGAAATGAAAAAAATCAAGTGTGTAGTTACTAACCTCGAACTAAAGGATGATGTCTTTGTTGTCTTCAATACGTCTTTAGGTCTTCATGAGTAACTAGAGCAAATGTCAATATTTCTATGTTCCTAGTCTACCAAATTGTTCACTTTAGTAATCTATCCAAGCGACTCGAGTTTTGTTACTGAACTTGACAATCAAACGTGACCTTAGTTAGTAAGTTGTTGAATAATTCACGATTGAGTGTGTGAAGAGTTAAACTCTTGACCTTTGGGTTATTATATTAGACTCCAACCATTGAGTTATGCCCTAATTGTTGAAAATACTTCTTATATTATGAATATATCATACTTATATCATATTTTCTATGTAATATTGTGCTCAAGAGCTCTTTTTAAATAATTTAACGTAGCTGAATTTTGGGTGCCGAATTAGTATCTCAAAAACGAATTATACACATACGTATGCCATTCCGAATTACTTCTGAATCACGAACCGTTGATCAGGTTTCGACCGAATTTGACTTTTACAGTATAATACTCGTACGTTTGTTGTTCCGTATGTTTTCCGAATTCCGAATTGCTAACTAGGAACGTGACATACCAACGTTTGATGGGTTCAACCGAGCAATGATTTAATAGATTCTTTAATTGTTTTATAGAGAATCTTTTCGGTCTACTTTATATTTCGTCAATTATGGATTTTGGAGTTTGATGAGTGTGTAAACACCATATATTTTACATCAAAATTTATATTTATTATTTATTTATTTGTACAAATTTAATGGTTTTATTTACTTTTGTATAATTTAATAAATAAAGTACGATCAGACTAAAATACAGTATTTTGCAAAATAATGGAAGGAAATTTAGAAGCCAACCTAAATTACTAACCGCAGATGTGGTTTGAAATTTGATAATTAAAATTAATTCTTAAAATGCCAATATATCCTTTGGGGTCCAGTGATGTCGACATTATATAATAAGAATAATATCCACCTATGAAAATTTAACTTACCTTGTGTATAAAATTTAGAGGATCAGTATAATATGTTCCACCTTTGAAATTCAAGAGAAGGCAAACTCATAAACGAGGAAGAAAATATAAAATCATTAGTTGGAGATACACATATTTTTTATATTTCCCATAAATTTTATTTTATTTATTTAATAAGTTGTATGATTATGTACTAAACTAATTAAATGAGAAGATTGTGAAAATATTTTTATGACTTGGGAATAAAAAGGGGTCAAATATACATGAAGAGTGGAGTTTATTTTTCTCGAGTTCATTTTCAGAGTCCGACGTCCGAGCCAAGAATATAAGTAGTTTAGGATATCTTAAGAAGAAGAAAGAAAGAAGAGAAGTGTTGGATCTTACTGCTTCGCTGGAGTTTAGTACTCAAGTTTTGGATTTATAAGGTATATTGAGTTTTATAAGTTGTATTCTTATTTTAATTAATAAGCAGAATTTCTTCCCTGATCATATTAGTTACTTTCATCACTATAAATAGCTAAATCTATTTGTACTAGAATAGAAGATGAAGCTCATTTGAATATATGTATAGCGAATTAATTTATTTTATGTTTCCACGTAATTGTTTTGAAATAACATATATATCTTTGTTCAACTGATTTTTCAATCAACACTTTTGGTTCTAAGTGATTGTAGACGGCTGGTTTTAGTCAAGGTTAAAATCGTAAAAATATGTTTTTGACCTGCATTTCAAAAATATTAAATTTCAGAATTCTATAAACAATTTTAAGACATGTGCTCATTTACTCATAAACAGTGATTTTTTACAAACAATTTTCGTTTGTTGTTATTATATTTAATAAAACATGCTTTATAGAATTCTGATGTATTATGCTTATATATACATTGAATCATTTAGTGTTTCAATTTTATAATTGGAACAAAAATCTATAATTTTTTAACGTTGGATGAGTTTAATGATAATTTTCCGGTTGAAAATAAATCACCATGTTATTTGGACTGAGTAAATATGTATAAGGGTGTATGATAATTAATTAGTCATATATATATGTCAAATTAGGGGATTCCAAAATTCTAGTGTCCTATATTTCTTGAATACAATTTATTTTCATTGTCCTTTTTATTATTATTTTTAAACAAACCAAGAATCTGAATCCCATAACTTCTTTTACTAGTTTAAATTTATTTTTAAGTTTTAAATTATTTTAAATTTAGATCCTTGTAGATACTACCTGAATATGTTGTTTATGCTATAATTTATTTATACGTTTGTGGTAAAGTTAGTTTCATTTTAATCTATTTATTTAAAAAAAACTTGAGAATGCATCAAAGTTCCAAAGCGCGAAAAGATATACTTTTTAAAAAATGTAACTATTTTAGAAATATTAGTACGGTTAGCTTTAACTTTCACCCATCTCTAAATAATAAACATCAAGTAGGATATAGAAACTACCAAAGGAATTAACAAAAGACCTCAAAAAATTAATACCGGAAACATCCAACATAGACAAGTTACTAGGGATTTGTTTGCGCACCAAATAATTAAAAATATCTCTGTACCAGGTTCCACAACTGAATTGAGAAAATTTATTCATCTGGTAACTTTTATGCAGTGGGATAGTTTTCTCGTCTATAATAGGACGACTCAACTGAACTACAATTGTATTCTCTTGCATTTCTTATCTTTAATTTTAATGTAGAACTCTTGTAGGAACATATCTGTCAAATAAGCCTTGGTTTTGCTTTCTTCTATGCAAATAGATAACTAAATGTTGTATTGTCAAAATACACAACAACTTTTGTACCAATCAAATAAGAATGAAATTTTTGAAATGCAAAAAATAGTAGCTAATAACTCATTTTATATGGTCGTGTAATTATGTTGGGCATTATTCAACTTCCTATAATCATAATAAATGGTGTGAGGTGGTTCTCAGTACGTTGAGCAAATATTGCACCAACCATATAATCACTAGCATCACACATTAACGTAAACAACTTGTCATAGTCAAGTGGTTTAATAATAAGGGATTGATAGACATATTTTTATGTGTGATTTTTCCTCAATTATGTATTTTGTTATGCTCATTTTGCACTTATTATGTTATTTTATGTGTTTGTATGTCTTTTTGGGAAATAAATATTTGTGGAAAAAATCGTCTCAAAAAGTGATAAAAGCACCCGAGAAAAACCGATAAATGCACCCCAGAAAATTACTAAAGGCACCAAGGGAAAATGATAAAGGAGCCCAGTTGTTGGATATGGGCACCCTTTCCCCTTCGTTTGAAAATAAAAAAATGGCAGGAATTTTCTTCGCGCGTGAAAGATTACCTGAATTATCTGAGAACCTATTTTATGGGATTTAAATGTTGTTTCGATATCCTAACAAGAAGAAACTATCAAAACACGTCATAGTGAGTGTTTCACGCCGTGAAACAGGGCTACAAATCGATGCTAATGGTTGAAATAGGTTTACTCTCTGATTTTGGATTTGGAGGAATTAAAGTTTGATTTGATTGGAGTTTTAGTCCTTATCGAATCAGGATAAGGTATTAGGTTTACAAAACCTATAAAAA